>CAVNYN010286892.1:0-36483 GCA_963692815.1 Nyctanthes arbor-tristis
CTGAGAAGCGCCATGAGGATGACCTGTGATGCGCCTGGACAGAGGGACAAACACAGAATAATCGTGTGCTCTTCCGATCTCAAGAATATGCTGAGCCCTGGGAAGACTGGCATGCATGTCACAGGGAGTTTCAAGCGACCCATATGAGTGTTTAATGTATACGCCTGCTGTACCGATAGAGTTAAAAACTCTGTTAAGATGAGACCGAGTAAAATAGTGCAAGCTGGAATTGGAATGAGTTTTACAAGAATTTTGACTTCTTCCACTTGTGTTACGGTGCAAAGGCGCCAAGGATTTTGATTGGTGCCACCATCTTCCTTGAGTTGCAGAGCAGCTTTGTCCAGCCATCTATAGGTTCACAAGTCCAGAGTATGATATATATATCGAAGTTAATAATAACAATAATTATTAGAGTAATTACAAGCAAGTACTACTACCTGAAATCATCAGTGTGAGCTATCTTGTTGCTACCCTTTATGGCAGATCTTTTGCCTGGGAGTTCATACAAGCCTATGTAATCACTGTTATCAAAAGAAACATGTCTCTTTCGCAAGGCAGCAACTAGGACTTGCGCAACGCGTGTCAGAGGGCTGCCACCAGGCAATCTATGCCTATACAATGGAGTGCCAAGAAAGAATAGCAAGTTGGAGAGGCCCATAGCAATTGCCAATGAACCAAAGGCAGATCCCCACCCGTGTTTTATCTGAATGTAGACCACTGCACTGAAGGCCACAATTGCGCCAACAGTGACAGAGAGGTAGAACAAGTTAAAAAACCTATCCAAGTGTCTCCTGTAGTCTCTACTTGTTTCATCGAACTGATCAGCCCCAAATGAGGAGACACAGGGCCTAATACCTGCAGCTCCAAATCCCGTGACGTAGAGGACTGTGTAGAGGTATAGCATCTGCCATGGTTTAGCAGGTTCACAGTTACCCAAAAGAAGGGCAATCTGATCACACTGGTCCTGGTTTGGAACGAGAATGTTCATGGTTGCGCACAAGGTTATCCCTGTTAGACCCTCCAAAAAAAAAAAACAAAAGGAAAAATCACTACCTTGTGAAAGATATCACACCAACACCATGATAAAAAAAGTAGCAAGGCTAAACTTGGATCTTATTGTTGATAAATAACAAGAGTAGGTTTTTCAAAAGTGATTACCGCAAGGTAAATTGTGGTAAAAATTGCTATTGTCCAATATCTACCAAGATATGCATCAGCAAGGAAACCACCCAGTACAGAAGATACTTGAGATATTCCCAAGAAATTATTAACAGCATTGGCAGAAGTTGTGAAGGGTCGATGCATGATGTAGAACATAAATGCTACCATGTTAACGGAGAGCCCAAAGTAGGCCATTCTCTCTGCCATTTCATTCCCTACACAATTACAGCAAAGAATGAAACAACAAAGTGATTGTGATTGTGCAATATATCAGTGGAGTGGAGCTTCTTATCTTATTATAAAAATAATCAGAAAAGCATAAGAGTACTCTGAGGATGTACCGAAGATGAAGAATGCTGCAATCCAACCACCGGTCTTAGAGAGGTTACCAATCGGTTTTCCGTGGAGGTTTACGGGTGTAGCTCCTCCGGATCCCATGTAACCACCTCCGAAAGCAGTCCGCCTGTCATCAGACTCAATGAAATAGATTCCTAGTTTCTTTCTGTTTTGAGACTCGGAATTTTCCGCCACAACTTCAGGAGATTTGATTTCTCTACTAACCTCCATATCCCATCCAAGTCGCTACACTGCACTGCACTGGAAAATTAATTCACATGCAAGTATGCTAAAAGCAGTGGATGTTGTCAACAACTTTTGGAGCTGTTCATATATAAGAATCTCCTAGAAAAAATGAATAACAAGGAAATTAAGGAAGCCATTTTTTTACATCAGCATCAGTCATCATTGTAGGGCAAAATTTTGGTACTTCAAGACTATAATGCGATGGACAAATCAAGATTGAACTTATAGATATAAAGGTCTGAATTTATTGTCAAAATGGAGCTCTTAAATATATGCGTGGCTTCTCTATTGGTCAGAGTGGCTTATCTTATATTCTATTGGAGCAGCAGAATTTTTTTTTCCATGAATGTAACATCAATAAAACATTAATGGCAATAAATGTTGACAATAAAGAGGGATCCAACTACCACGTAGATGGAAAAAGAAGGTGAGAAGATGAGATATATTATTAAATGCAGCAGCTGTATTGGAGGAGGTAGTGGTTGTGTTCACTTGAATTGCTGCAATCAAGACGCCAGTATGTACTACTTAGAGCATCTCTAATGCATAGTCAAGGTCAAATGTCATAGCTCAAAGTTCAACATGAGAGAGATACACACAAAAAAATTGATGAGTCCCATATATTTCCTATTTTCTTTTTCTTTTAATCACTTTAATCTCTTTTACCCCATTTTTTCTTCACTTTTTCTTCATCGTGTGATGTGCAATGTCATATATCTACATTCTTCTTCACCATGTAAATTATTATTTTATTATTATTTTTGAATTTGTCTATATCTCTATCATCTTTTTTGAATTTCCCTCTATTTTTCTTCACTTTTCTCTCTCTTCCCACTCAATTTCTCTATCCATTTTCTCTCTATCTATTTCATGTTGAATTTTGAGCCATGACATTCGACTTTGACTAGGCATTGGAGATGCTCTTATACAAAACTCAACCATCATGGCCCATATTAAATTAAAATGGGTCCATATACTTTGTAATTTTATTTTAAATTTTACTTTCCTAAAACTACTTTTCTCCCAATTCTTCCACTTTTCATCATTTTTCCATCACTTGTTATCATGATTTCCACAACAATGTCTATTCTTCTTTTTTACTTTCTAACTATTTTTCTCTCTACACATCTTTCTATTTATTTTTAATTAAAATAATCTCTCATCTCTATTGAAAATCACAATAGACAAGCATTGTAAACATCGCCCAACCATGTTTGTAGCAGCTCATCATAAAAATGCGGCCTCCATCATTTCAAAGATTATTACTATTGATGGCGTTTAATGAGTGAATCAACATGTCCAATTCAATAACTAATAAGTAAATTGACTCCAACAAGAATAAACTATTCTATCAAACCATATTTAATAAATTCTCATAAACTCTTTTTTTTTCTTTCTTTTTTTTTTTAACAATTCTCATTATCAATCGACAAACGAGATACATATTTAGCTAAATGCTCAACAACCCAATCTGGAGGTATACTAAAAACACAAGGGAGATGGACATCAAGAGCCTGTCTAGTTAGTATGTGCGCCACCATATTAGCTTGCCTCTTAGCAAAAGTCACGATGAAATTGTTGCCTTCATGCATGAGAGGTCCAATCTTCAATAATCATCCCAACTTCCGAGCTGTCATTCTCTCTGCCATTGTAGGAATCCACAACTCATTTAGCATCAAGTTCAATGATCACCCTAGTAACACCCATCTCTTTAAGACATTTGATCACATTCCGTAATCCCATAGCTTCAGCCTCCTTTGAAGGGAGAACACCCTCAATTGTTTCCATCCGGCAGGTAATAATTCCCCGGTATCATCCCGGAGCACCATTCCCCACTCCTTTTAGCTTCAGTACAAGTAGCTGTATCAACGTTACACTTTCGAAAGCCTGCATAGGGTTTCTGCCACGTAACCGCCCCTGGATTAATACTCAAATCAGTAGCAAGCTTCCTATTTGCTTCAACCCGGCCCATTCCACGAGCATCGATGTCCTATGAATCCCAGCGCACTTCGGTGTCTTTGCTTACCCTCGCCATAGTTTACAGTTTCTCTCCTTCCAAATACTCCATGCAATAGCACATACTTTGTCCACTTCATCACTAGTCCGCTGCAACACTTTCTCGAAGAACCAATCCCACACCGTAGTGCAGTTTTCAGCCGGGATGATCAAGTTCACCTCTCTGTAAACATCTTGGGCATAAGAGCAGCCAATCAAAGAGTGAAAGCTTGTCTCGGTCTCTATCCCGCATAAAACACAGTTAGTTTCTATAGGGATGCCTCTATTGCAAAGCTTTTCCCTAGTAGGCAGAGAATCACGACATGCACGCCACATAAAGAGGTCTTGAGGGTGTGCAGGTGGTGCGACCGCACAGGGCCCCAAAATTAGAGGGGCAACAAAAAATGTTATTTATTATATGTGTAATGTTAATATTTTTTTAAAAAATATTTTGAAATATTATTTGTTAAAAAATTTAGACATTACTGGGGCACCGTCTTTTATGGGTATGTATAAAATTATTGAATTAAAAATTAGATTGTATTTTATTATATATTATTATATTAAAAAAAGAAACTAAAAATTACCTTAATCATCCGATAATTGTCAAGCTCAATTAAAGCCCAAAAAAAAAAAGAAAAAAAAAGTCATACAAAAAAAGTCAAGAAGTAAAATGCAATCATACCACTTGATTTTCTTTTTTCCTAAGGTAAAAGATTTTCAAACACATATTGTTTCATAATTACAAGAAAACTCACCAAAACATAAATCAATTATCAATTAAGTGAAACAATTCTTTCGTTTCTCGTTTGATCATATTGACCGTTATTTAGTATTCTCATTTCATTTATGTTCTTTTGAAGAATTTAATCTATAATCAGGTGCTATGCTTCTATTCTTCCTACCTCTAATCCCTTTTTCAATTAATTTATTTGCTTAAGTACTTTAATATTTTTAATTGTTGTTATAATTCATAAAAATTGAAATGCATCCTAGAAAACAAGTATCTGGATCTGATAAAAGAAAGAAAAAAAGAAAAATTGAAGAGTTGAGATAATCTCAAAAAGGTGCTCTTGATAGATTTGTTGTTAAAGAAGCCAATAATCTAAAACAAATATTGGAAAGTGATAAGATTGATGTTGAAGAAGAATTGAAAGCTAGCGAAAATGATGAAAATGAAGATGTTAATGGTGGATTTCCTAAGGAAAATGATGTTAATGAAGATGTACAGAATTTTATTCCTAATGTTGATGGTAAATCCATTCCCATCAGCATATACGGTCCAAGAACTTGGGATAACCTTGACACAAAATCTAGGGATTTGTTAGTAATAGATGGTCCCAAAAGATATCAAGAACTTGGGATAATTTGGAGGTGCTTTGACATTTACTTGTACTTCACTTTTTTATGGTGTATAAAAAAGTCAACAAAATTTCAAATATGATGTTTTTAATTTGAAATACTATTGTTGGAAATGTAACAAATTTTTTCTAATATAATCCTTAGTTAAATCAAGGGGGCACCATTTTGAATTGTCGCATAGGGCGCTCAAATTCTCAGGGTCGGCCCTAATGCCACATAAACAACTGCATTTTGGGTGGAATTCTCCTATTCCAGATTGACATCCAATTTCCTTCTTCATTAATTTGTTCCTCCATTCGTTCTAATTCTATGGCGACTCTGTAACCGGATTTCACCAAGTATGTACCACACTTGCTATAGTGCAAAAGCCATTAATCATTTTGAGCATTGACACTAAGTGGGATATTACAAATTTTCTCCGCGTCACTGGCCGTGAAAAGTCCATTGATCAAGTCCACATTCCATCATTCATCATCTAAAATAAGATCACTAACTTTCAAATGCTCCAAATCTGGATATTCCAGTATCTCTGGCCTAAAGTTCAAACCTCCCCTTAACCATGGATATTTCCACACATAAATGTTTGTTCCATCTCCAACACGTCATCTACATCCTTTCTCTAGAACCTCACACAAAGTCCAGATGCTCTTCCACGTAAAACTTGGGCTATAGCCCAGTTGTGATGATAAGAAATCCTTCCCAGGATAATATTTGGCTTTGATGACACGACTAACAAGAGTATTGGGGTTTAATATTGAATTCCACCCCTGCTTCCAGAGCATTGCTAGGTTGAAAACATGCAATTGGTGAAATCCCATTTCTCATTCTTCGCGTCTAGTACAAAGATGATCCTACCGATACCAGTTGATTCCTCTGTCTCCGTTCAATTTTGTATCCCGCCAGAAAGAATTCAACATTCTTTGTCGCACATCACACAAGGCCCCAGGAAGAAGAAACGTTGACATGTAGTAAGTAGGAATTGCTTGAGCCACTGTGATGCAAATCGATATGCAGTGGCTACGAGACAAAGTGTTGAAAATTGTACCCGGGTTAAACCATGACAATGGAGGCCTAAATGTGACAAGCTTACGGTCAAAGCGGGAGTTCAAGGTTTGAATTATATGAAGAAGTGTTCAAGTCAAACATTTAGAGGACCAAAATTGCATAGCTCAAGATACTTCAGGCCAAAAAACTATAATAAATATGGTTTTTATGGGAGTAAAGTATTCCATTTGAAAGTTTATCAAGTCAGAAGTCCAACGCAACTTTCTGATCTCAATTCTGAGTTTCCTAATAAAAGTTATGGACGTTAGAACACGAGCTGCTAGCAGAACGCGGTATCATGCTGCCGCACGGCCCTTGCATGCGGCCGCACAGTACGTCAATTTTTCGGTAGAACAGCGAGGGCAGGTGCACTCCTTGATTTTCTTTACTTGTTTTTATTTTTTTACTAATTTTATATGTCTCCTAATTAGTTTAGGTTATTGTTTTTTCTATTTAAGGACAACTTTCATTAGATGAGAGGAGAGCTTTGAAGCTTGAACAGAAAAAACCTAGTTTATTCCTTTGGGAAATTTCATTTTTAATTTCTTGTGTTTGCTCAAGAGATAATCTTCTTTATCAAGAATTGCATCCTAATTCTCGTGGTGTATTATCAAATTCGTGGTTCGTTGACTTAATCGCGGGTCTGAATTCTTGGATAACTTAAAAATCCCGAATCGGCTTTCTTGGGTAAACTGCATCATTGAGGGCTTTGACAAAATCTGCGCTTCTGTGATCATATCATCTGATAACAGAGCCATGTTCCAATTTTGGGTAACCAAAATCTTAATCTTTCCTTTTGTTAAATTTGGCATTGGGTTAGGTTTTTGTTTTGGAATTTTGTAGATTGAGGAATTTGTTTTCTGAATTTTTGGAGGATATATCATTTGTCTAAATCAGCAATTTGAACAAATTATGAGAATTCTAGGAACGATGAATCAGGATGTTAAAGAAGTGAAAATTGAGGCAGGTAGAATGAGAACTTGTTTGGATAAGATGATAGTTTCTGAGAAGAAAATAAAATCGAAGAATGCAGTTAAATATCATTCTGGTTATGATTCATCTAGGAAGAGGGAAAAGATGTTGGAAAAGAGGGTAACGAAAAAATATGTTCAACCACCTAAAAGTCGGGGTATTAAATGTTTTAAACGTGAAGGGTTTGGACACGTGGCTATTCGATGTTCAAACAATGAGGTGGTAGTGATTAAGGGAGATGAGTTGTTATCCGTCGGGGAGAGTAAAGCTAAGGATATTCCTACATTGGAAAAAGAAAAGTCAGCAGAGGAAAAGTACAAGAGCAATCACGTTGTGGTTGAAAGTGAGGATAAATTGAAGACCGGAGATAGGGGTCAAATGCCTATTGTTGAGTCATTGGTTACACACAAGGTTGTTGAAACCTTAGATGAGGGGAAGGTGGTCGAGCACCAACAAACTAATGTGTTCCATACTAGGTGTTTGATAAAAAATAAGGCTTGTAGTGTGATCATAGATGGTAGGAGTTGTACTAATATTGTAAGTACCACTCTTGTGGATGAGTTAGAATTGACTACATTAAAACATCCTCATTCGTATAAATTGCAGTGGTTGAATGAATGTGGAACAATGAAAGTTGAGAAGCAAGCTTGGGTGAACATATCTATTGGGAAATACTGTGATCGGGGTGCTATATGATGTGGTGCCCATACATACCTCACATATTCTTTTGGGACGACCGTGGCAGTATGATAGAAAGGTGAAATTTGATAGATTCAAGAACACATATAATTTTGTGAGAGGTGAAAAGTGTATTAAACTTATTCCATTGTCTCCAAAGGAAGTACATAAAGATCAACTGGAAGTTCAGGAGAAGCAAGTAAAGAGGAAGGGTAGGAAGGAGAGGAAAAAAGGAGTCGGAGTGGAGGAGAAAAATAATTTTTCTAACAAAGCCCTCCCTAAATCTTTGTTTTTGTAGGTGCAAAAGAAGGAGCATCATTACAAATCTAAAGATTCGAGGGCAAATCCTTCTAAAGAGGGAGGGAATGATGCGAATCGATATGCAGTGGCTGCAAGACCAAATGTTGAAAATTGTAACCGAGTTAAACCATGGCAATGAAGGCCTAAATGTGACAAGCTTACGGTCAAAACGGGAGTTCAAGGTTTGAATTATATGAAGAAGTGTTCAAGTCAAACATTTGGAGGACCAAAACTGCGTAGCTCAAGATACTTCAGGCCACAATACTATAATAAATATGGTTTTTATGGGAGTAAAGCATGCCATCCGAAAGCTTATCGAGTCACGGTCCAAAGTAACTTTTGGATCTCAATTCTGAGTTTCCTACTAAAAGTTATGCACGTTGGAACACGAGCTGCCAGCAGAACGCGGCACCATACTGCCGCATGGCCCTTGCATGCGGCTGCACAGTACGTCAATTTTTCGGCAGAACTGAGAGGGCGGGCGCCCTCCTGCTTGATACGCCTGCACCGTCTCTCTACGCGTTTTAACATGGATTTTTGGCATTTTTATGATTTTCTTTACTTGTTTTTATTATTTTACGAATTTTATATGTCTCCTAATTAGTTTAGGTTATTGTTTTTCCTATTTAAAGACAATTTTCATTAGATGAGAGGAGAGCTTTGAAGCTTGAACAAAAAAAAAAAACCTGGTTTATTCCTTTGGGAAATTTCTTTTTTAATTTCTTGTGTTTGGTCAAGAGATTAAACTTCTTTATCAAGAATTGCGTCCTAATTCTCGTGGTGTATTATCAAATTCATGGTTCGTTGACTTAATCAGGGGTCTGAATTCTTGGATAACTTAAAAATCCCAAATCGGCTTGCTTGGGTAAACTGCTTCGTTAAGGGCTTTGACAAAATCTGCGCTTCCGTGATCGTATCACACAGTCTTCACCAAATGGTCCTCTCCATTTTAGATAACAATTTACCTTTCCATCTTTGCATTCTCTGCCATAATCTTTCTCACAAAAAACTAAAAACTTCTCTTTTCTTTTTGCCCACAAGAGACGGAAGTCCCAAGTACCTTCCTGTGTTCAAAGGACTAGACATTCATAAGATATCTGAAATACTACTCCTTGCTTCATTGATGACATTGGCACTAAAGTAAATACCCAATTTATTCAAGTTCACAGATTGTCTAGAAGCTTCCTCATATTTACTGAGAATGTTTTTCAACACCAAAGAACAAGGGAGAGACACTAGGTGCTTTCCTAGTAACTTTGCAACCATGGAGTTCACTCCTACTTTCGGCCTGTTGAATGAGAGCTAATAACTCTTCTGCACAGATAATGAAAAGTTAAGACGACAAAGGATCACCTTGCCTTAAGCCCCTCGCAGGATAAATAGGTCCCACCTCTTTTCCGTTAACCAAAACTGAATACTGAACCGTGGTAATATATTGCATAATAAGGTTGACCCGATCATATGCCTTACTTATGTTGATCTTCAGTGCTACATCCCCTTTTCTCCCTTTCTTTTTTCTTTTCAAATGATGGATGATTTCAAAGTAACCAAGACATTGTCTGTGATACTCCTTCCAGGCATAAACACTGATTGTGTGTCAGAAATAATATTTGACAGCACTCTTCTCAGTCTGTTACCCAATACTTTAGCAATGAGTTTGTAAAGGACATTGTATAAGGCAATTGGACTTAATTCCTTCATAGTCGTGGGGTTGTCACACTTAGGAATAAAAGTCAACACCGTATCATTAAGTGAGTCAGGAAATTCTTTACGGTCTAACCAAGTAGTACAATTCTGGACAATTTTACGATCTAACAAAAATTGCGATGGCCACCAATAAAGGAAAGGAAATTGTGACTCCTCTTGAGGAGACACGTGTTGATATTGTCCATTCAACATGCACCCGGACAAGGACTGGGAAAACTCAATTGGTTTTCCCATGGAGAAAGTTCTAAAACAAAGGGCTTTAAGTCCCTCAAAACCAAAAAGAGGTCCGGCTCAACTTCAAAATCTCAAGGCTTGGGAAAACGTCCTGGTGCTCGTTCCGTATCAAGCAATGGATTAGTTCCCATGTCTACTCAGTCAAACTCACCTCTACGAAAATGGAGTGATTACACAACTTCTAATGACTCTCTTGAGCAATGGTCACAGAAGTGAACCCAGGTTCAAATAACCAAATGCAATAAATGGTTTTGGCCATTGAAAAATTGTCTAAGTCTTTGGAACAGAAGGACACTTAAATTGCAGTATTGCTGCAAAAGTTGGAGCTTCAAGACCTAGTGGAAGAAATTAGCCTAGAAAATACAAGTTCCTCTAAAGCTACTCACGTAAAGGTACAAGAGTAACAATAGAAGCAAGACCAATATGATAGGGCTATGATACAAAATGTTTTACGTGATACCACTCAAGTCTCTGTTAGCTCTTTATCGATCAAACAACTTTAGCATATGATTGCTGACACCACTTGAGCCCAATATAGTGGCTCATCACAGTTTTCGATGGTATATGTCAAACCATATCCTTGTCAAATTGATGAAATGAGGATGCCACTCGGCTATCAACCTCTGAAATTTTTGTGTGAGGATGCCACATTGCAGCTGATATCTTCGACCTTCGAGGAAAGAGCTCAAGAGATCGCCGAGTTGGAAGCTCAAGCTCGCCACGTCAAGGACCTGACCAATGAGGATACCCTGATCGAGGTTGGTCTTTCAGTATCGAGGTTGGAACATAGCGACAATAGTCCCAACAACAGTAAGTTGCAAATGTGCAGATGGATCTACTTTCATACATACAGTGTGGCACATGCTTTTTTCTTTTTCTAGGCTGGGCAAACCATCAAGAAAAAACTCAGGAAATGAGATACGCTGAAGAAGTTGCCGCTATTTTGGAGAAGAAGCAGCAGAGGAGGAGACTTCGCGAGAAGGCTGTGGGCAAATGGGTCGCGGATGTGGCCGACCTTGCTGTTGCTGACTCTCCCACCAAGCGACAGCGGGCTGCTCCCTCGCCTACTTCTCTTGGCTCCTCCTCTACCTGCTGGTGGACGACCTGTTCCTTCATGTTCACCAAACCACTAGGCCTGCTAGAAAAAATAAAGGGTAAGAGACGTAAAGCTATGCTCAGCTTCAACATCTCGAAGAGGCCGCTCGAGACCGTTCTAGAAGGGCTATCTGGGAATCTTGGCGACTCCACGAGCGACGTGGCCAGGAGCTGGTCAAAGAAGTGGGAGAAGTATGCGAATTCCATGTCGCTTACTGAGATACTCCAACAAGTGCAGCTATGCAAGGTCGCTCAGCTGTTTTGGACCAGCATGCAGAAGCTCGTGATCATAGAGGCGGACTTAAACGCAAAGGTAAAAGAAGAGGCCGAACTGGTGCTAAAGAAAAAGGAGCAGAATCTGACTATTTCCAAGGATGAGGCCGCCCTGTTGAGAAACGACCTAGAGGTCTCTAGGAGGAAGATTGAAGAGCTAGAGAGCATGCTAGCAATGGAAAGGTCGAATCACGAGCAAGCTCTGAGGGAGACCGAGAACTGGGCTGCGCCTGAGGAGCTGATCAGGTACCAAGAGGCGGTAACCAAGTATAAGAGCTCAGAAGAGCATAAACAAGCTAAAGCGGGCTCCACTACGAGACGATCAAGGGGATCCTTGAAGAGGTTGTAAAGGCTAGGCCTGAGTACGACCTCGCTTTCCTCAAGGAGTAGGTGGTCAAGCTCAAGCACGACTGCGGCTACGAGAGCTCGGATGAGGATACCGAGGCTGAGGCTCCTGTTGGTGAAGAGATTAAGGTCCTTGCTCCAGGAGACCAGACCTGAAGCTTCACCTTCCTTTATTTTTGAAATCTCCTTGTATTTATGAAATGAAAAAGTTTTTTCATACAACTATTTGTTCGTTTAAATTGATTCATCCTAAATTGTACAGTGCCTTTGGGCAGATCTACAAACCAAAGTGTTAAGGACGCATAACCAGAAGCTCGTTCTAGTTTAGGTAGCATACAATGGATTCGAGTGAGGATTTTGTGCCAAGTGTGAGGCCATTTAACTAGAAGCCTGTGATTGAGATTTCGATACGTGATCGAGATTTCATTGTGGGTGGCCGCAATAGTTCTTGTAAAATGATATTGAGTATAAAACTTTTGAATTGTATTTGTAAAGTCTCGTGTCACGCCCCTAATTTTAACAATAGCGAAAGCATTTAAATATGTATGTCTCGATTCAAAATCGAGGGCGAGACTTTACAAATACAAGTTAAAATACTTTTATTCACTATGATTTTACAATAAACATTGCGGCCACCCATAACGAAACTTCAGCCACACACCGAAGTCTTGATCACGTACATGTATCTTCTCCACCTTTGGGTCGATCCGGCCAGATAGGTTTAATTTAATACCTATAGGATTGTAGAGAATGGAGAATGAGTACAAAGTACTCAGTTAATAACCAAATATCTTGACTTACCTTTCATGTAAGAAAACACATTTTCAAGAAAATCACAGGGTTCACAAAGCCTTTAGATGCACAAAGCCTTTCGATGCACAAACGGGCCCTATCATTAGTTAAACTACTACCTGTGGTGCGCACATAATTAGCCAAGACTACACAGCAAGGCCTTAAATATTCAAATTGGCCAAGACCACGCGGCAAGGCCACGAAGATTATCACATAGCCAAAATGACCAAGACCACACAGCAAGGTAATGTTCCACAAAGCAATTCAAGACGGGTAGAGCATTAACTAGCGATACAAATGCAATGAATCATTCTTTATTTCCATAATAATGCATAAAGTTCATATTCAATTTATGAAAGTTTAATGCATGATTGAAAGGGAATCAAAGTACCGGTTACTCACCTTAGATATTCCTTGAATAATCCAAGTGGAAAGTGTCAGTAAAGTCTTGATATTCCTCAATCAAAACTATTCTTTAAACCATAATCCTTCTATATATGGTAAGGAACCATTTTCAAATATCAAATAGGTATTTTCTTAGGTTTTAATGGTAGTTTTTCTTGCTACAATAGGGTTGGACGAATTTTAACTTATTTTGAAATGAATGGAGTGTTTGGAGAAAGTTTTGGTGGATTTTCTTAGTCCTCGGGCCTTTTATAGGTGTTAGATTTAATTAGATTTAAGTAACAATTGAAATCCGCTAATCACAAGAATGACAAGTGGCTTGAAACTTAGCAAAACTAGCACATTTTATTTTACGAACATACCAAATGTCTTGAAACTTGGCAAAACTAACACATTTTATTTTACAAAAATAACACATGTCTCATTACTTGGAAATTTTAGCACATATATTAATTACAAAACTAGCATATGCTTTATAATTTGACAAATCTAGCATATCCGATCCTTGGCAATTCTCTTGTGATTTAAGTAATAAACTTTTAGTTTTGAGATATAACTAATGAAAAATTCACGTATTCATTCCAATCGTTGGCAAAATAACGATTACATGTCTAAAATTTTGCGGGGTATTACACCTCGCCCTCAATTTTAATGGAGATATATATATTTAAATACTTCCACTACCTTTTCTTTGTGACAATATGGTAATAAAATTGGGGGCGTGACAAGTTGGTATCAGAGCATCTTTCTGCAGCCTCACATGCATGTATCGCTCTTGCTTGGATAGATCCGTGCCACTACAGGTATTGAAATTATTCATGTTAATTGATAATAAGTTAAACTTGACCTTGGTAATACTATTATCCCATAAAAATTTTAGTTATTAAAAGTTCATCAATTGCAATGAAGATAAAGAAAATGGATGGAAAAGATGATGATTTCCACTTTGTTTCCGAGTGTCAAGCTAGCCTTCAAAGATATTATATAGTCTCTATTCATACTAGAAAATGTTTTAGAATATTTAAATATTAAAAAAAATTCGAAGGTCACCATGCGACCACATAGAATGGGCCCTACAGCCGCATGTCACCTGCGGGAAGCCATGGAATGCATTCCACGGCCTACCCGCGGGAAACAGAAAGAAATCTTTGAAGGTCGGTGGCCACATGCGGCTACACAAAGGGTGCATGCGGCTGCAGAAGCCAAAATCATCATTTTCTAAAAATTGCGTCAGAAGTCCCTGAACTTTCTAATTCATTTCAGATTACTCTAAAACATTTATTTTATGAACTTTTATGCTTCAAACTTTATTTCCTTCACATGATTAATCCTTATTTCAATCAAAAAGATTTCTTTTAGTTATTTTGCTCCCAAAATCAAACTTTGTTGGTTATACTCCAACCTATTCTCATTTAAATCTAAATAATATATGGAATTGGATTGTTAAAACTTTGAATTGAAAATATATTTGGGTTAGATATGTTAAGAAGGAAAAAATTAAAATTGATTTTTTGGTATTTTGATACTTTGACATTATGCTCGGTAAAGAAATGAGAGTGCAGTGGGAGCCACTCATTGAAGTGAAGATGATTCGATTGCGTACTATGCTTTCGAGGAGAAATTCATTTAAGGGGGGTAGATTGGAAAATCCTACCAAAATTTAATCCCCAATTAAACTACGTGGTCGACGATGACGGCATAATTGCTTGAATTATATTAGAAGATCTTGATATAATCGCTTCAATGACAACAAAGAAAGAAATATGGTTCTTGATTGACGAAAAAATTGAAGTTCGGTAACTAAATTACAAGACAACATAGAGTATAAAGACTTCTCGAGCAATAAACGAGCGATCCACATTGAGCCACATCGCCCCTTAACACATATTGCACCACTTATCTTACTCTGGTTGGTGGAATCCAAAAGTTTATTAAAACAAACTAAGAGTCCGTTTGGCATCTGTTATAACAAACTTGATTATAATAGCCATTATTATTACTGACAAAAGCAATTGCAGTGGGCCGTCAAGTCCTTTCCATTCACACATGGAATGGATAAACAAATTAATTTGGCCGACAACCCCATTCCCCAAGGCCCTCTTCTTGACATTTTTTCCTTATTTCAATTAAGAGGGCCCACTAAAATCTCAAATCAAGAATTGGATTTTCAGTCAGAAAGGTTGTTCGCATAGTTAAAAAAAAAAAGAAAAAATAGTCACATGTCAATTCAATAATGATTTCACAATCAATTCATTATAATAGTCTTGTGTATAACCGGTGCCAAACGCACCCTAAATCCTAACTATTATAAAATGGGCCAAAGGGTCCTCAAGTTTTCCCAAACCATCCCCTTTTCTCTCTCGAACCCCAGAATTCGTCAAATATGGTCAAGGGAAGAAGAAAACCAATAAAAACCCATCATAATACCTATTTGTCTTTTGAAAGGGTTCCTTACCTTATATTAAACGGTTATAACTTGAAGAATAGTTTTAATTGAGGTATATCAAGGCGTTAATGGCATTTTTTCACTTGGGATTATTCAACGGATCTTTAAGGTGAGTAAGACATGTCTTTGGCTCTATCATTGATTCTATCTTTTGGCTTTCTCTTTTAGCTCTCTCTTGTTTGGAACTTGTGCCCCTCTTATATTATATTTGGCCTTTGATGATTGATGGTGCACCATTGCATTAGATAAACAATTGTTTCTTGCTTTTGGACATCGCTAGTAGCGCTATCTACCCATTTTGCTTTGTATTTGTATTGCTTTGTGGCATTATAGCCTTGCTATGTAGTCCTGGCCATTTTGAATTGTTATGACATTCTATAATTCATGTTCATTACTTAAATTTATTTTTTATCGTTGTGCCAAAGCCAAACATTATAGTATTTTTCTTTCTTTCTTACATACTGTTTCCTATTTCTTTCCTTGGAAGCTAGGTGTACAAAGAATAAAATTTTTGTTTTATCAGTGGCAACATTAAAAATGTGTTAAATGATTCTTTCAGTCAATTGGAATATTTTATTGCCTTTTAATATAATAAAGGCATTATATAGTTTGTGATACATGTGTAGTTGAATCTTTGAACGGAAAGGAATTTTTTTTTTCATTTTTCCTTTTTTTTTGGGGAGGAAAGAGAAAGGAAATTTGTTTGATAGTCTTAATTTTTTATACTTTGTTACACTAATCAATACATGTTTATACTCTTATTGTGTTAAGGTAACAAAATATTTTTCTATAGTTAGTGTATTTGTTATGTATAAATTATCTTCTTTTAGAAATTATGTGATATGTTAATATTTGTGTTGACCTTTTTGTAATGGTTTAAAATACCACTTCAAGCAACACTATACAATAATCTTGCTATTTAATTGCACTGTGATATATGATTCGAATGAACTAATCACAATTTATTTGGAGAGTTTCAAAGGTTTGAAGGTTGAATGAATTAAACAAAAATTGAAAATGATATTATTGACTTAAGTGGTTAAAATTATGGACTAAATTAGCAAATTATTGTTTTACAAAGAGACATTACTATAGAGGGCTTCTGCATATACAATTCTAGAATAACTGGGGATATACTATACAGATGTAAAACAAGGCGAATTGAGAGAGGATGGCGTTGTCTTCAACAGTTTCCGTCCGTATTTTATAGAGTTTGATTTCCATATAAGGTACGACGTTTGAAATCATGATTATAACAAAACATTATACTGCATTAGATCTTCTATTGGAATATAGCTTCCGCGTTTGTATAATATAAATAATCTTGCTTCCAAAAGCAACGATATCTATATATCTACTAAAGCAGTTGAATTTGGGCGAGCCCCATCTACAGTTTCCCGCTCAATCTCAACCTTCTTACTTTTTCTGTTTTCTTTCTTTTTTATCCAGAATTTTTTCTTTATTTCGAGGCCCCATATTTTCTACATCCATTCAAAAACACTTTTGATGATTCCCAATGACTCTTCTATGGCACGTTCATTTCTTCACGCTGGCTTTTTTAGGTTACCAATGACCCTTCTCTATTAATCCACTTTCTCCAACAATACATTCATCAGCTTTGGTTTGATTTTACATAGAATTTTTGGAAGACAGAGAATTTTACAAAGAGCAACTTGGCCTGGACGACAGACGCAAAAGTGCAGACAGTGGTGGCGAAAGAGAGCAATTCTTCTCTCGATCCATTGGGTTTAATGGTTCGTTTTCCACTTTCTCCTTAATTTTTCTCTTCTTTTGTGGGTTAATGAATCTGCATATTTGGGATCAAAGATCTTTGGGCAATTTTTGAATAATAGCAATTTAGGTCTTAAAAGAACTCGAAGGAAGAGATGGCCGAAATCAGAGAAGTCGGATGTGCAAGGTAGAATTGCCGATTTGTATGTCTCTTACTTTTTCTCTTTTTCCCATTAATATGAAAATTGTTTGTTCTTGCTCGCTTCAATAACTATACATATATGGATTTTACTTACTATTTCTAATAATTGTTGTTTGTGGGCTTTGAGTTTCTTCAAAGGGAAACAAATGACTCTAGGATTTCTAAGATTCAATATTGTTGAAAGCGATGTGAAGTATTATTTGTAGTTATTTATGATAAACGATGCTTTATGGGGGTGATTCTTTTGGTCACATGAGAATAGATTGTAATTGGATTTTTTTTTTTTTTTTTGGCCCCAATACAGGTTCAGTAAGAGGAGTATTGGCACGTCCTACTTTGTAAAAGCATATGGCAGCGGAAGAAAAAATAGCTGCTCTGCAAGTAGGAATGGCTCTTTAGGCAAGTCCTGTAATCCTTTCTTATTTGACTGGTAATTTATTCATCATTTGTAAATGTGCAACGAACTTGAGGTATCCAAATAGATGTGTAGTGTCACAGTTGATATACCAATCAACTGATTGTGAAATTTAAGCTATGAAGAACCCGAGATTCATTTTAATTTTAAGTTTCACGTTTTGTGTATATTATTACATGCAAATGTGAAAAGATCTAGATAATTATAAAAAAAAAAAAAAGAGCAAAGTGATGATTAGGCTGCATAATCACATTTCATATGGATAGCTGAATCTTTTAATATATTAACACGTGCCGAAATTTTTTCCCATGTTTATCTTTTTCTTTTTTCCCCCCTTTTCTTCTGGTAGAGAATTAATGAATGTTGTGCATTTTCTATATTTTCCATAACTTTTCATGCATTCATATAATAGGTGGCAAATAGTTATCTTTAAGTTATTTTGTACTTCTTAAAATGGCAAAATAGTTCAAATGTGTTGGTTTAAGAAAATTCGATAAATAGTTTTGATATGTTCTTAAAATGTTAGCATAATATATTAATGTATGGATATTAGCAACATAAACATACATATTATTCTGTTTCTCTAATTTGGAATTGGGTTTATGCTAGATGGATGGAATTCAAATGCATTGACTGGTGTATTTTGTTTTGACATGTTGGACCTATTTTCTAATATACGTTTTTATTTAGTTATCATCTCCGGGAGGGGGGGGGGGAGGGGACTAAATGATATGGGAAAGAATTCATAAATGATTTCTCATCTATGTAATTTTTCAATCCTTATGGAATGCTTATGCATAAGAACAGCCAGTGGGAGTGGATTCTTGCTTCTGGAATTTCACATTCCTTAAGGTATCAACATGTGGTGGTAAGTGATCTTTTAATTGATTAATTGTTCCTTCTTACCATGCAACTCTCCAATGTTCATTTAGTCATTCTTAATATTATTAATCTTCTCAATTTTATCTGAGTTTGAATTTATTCATCTTATCTTTAATGGGCATGTTACTTTTTTATCTAACTTATTCATATATGCCTCCACACGTACGCATAGTTCTGGTTCTCTGGACTAAGAGAGTATATTTTTTGTAGTTGAGTAGGCTTTTGTTATGTCATTGGCGTTTTTTGGTTTCATTAAAACAATCTTTGTAGTCACATGTGTCTTTTATTTCATTTGTCATTCTTTTAAGCATAAATGAGTTTCCTTCGATTATTGCAATTTTTGAGGGGTTGTATACTAGATGTTTTACACTGTAAATAATTCATTAACTGGAAATCCATCTTTCCCTGCAAATTTCTTGGGTTTTCAGCTTGTGGTATTGGAATCTAATGCTGACATTTTGAATTCTAGAGATTCCTATTTCAAAATTTTGAATTTCTGGGGGGTTACTCTACTGCTGTTGGTGAATTCATTAGAAGGCTTGGGTAAAATATTCTTGGCTATCATTAATGTTGTGACCATTGTAATTTTTTGTTTTAATTTTTTGCTGCTCTGGGTAAAATTTTAGTAATTTTTTATTTAGTGAATATCTAAAGGAAAGTATTAGATGATTGATTTCATTATAGTTGAGAAGACATTGTAGGTCTTGAAAATGTGAAGCATGAGCATCATTTGGTAATGAAAGAAGTTGTATTTGGTCTAAGGAGAACTTTGCTGGCCAAGGCAATTATGAATGCCTGCCAAGCCAATTTCATTAGTGTTAAAGGACCTTTTTGCTTACCATGTGGCTTGGAGAGAGTGAAGTCAATCTTCATGAAATTTTTCGTAACGCTAGACAGAAAATTTTTCATAACTACTATATAATTTGTCCATAAAACTTTCTTAAGAGTATTAATTAAATTAGTAAAGAATTAGCTTATTAAATTACTAAATGAACCAAATTATCAAAAGGAATTCCTTAATTATTTGAATACCAAACTCAGTCAACGAATTTGACAATCATAAATTAATTAAATCCTTTGATATTTTTCCTTATATTATTTACACATTAATGATTTTTTAATTAATTAAAACATAAAAAAAGGGTTTGGTTCTGTTTAAACGGTTTTTTAACATCGAAACCTAAACTAAACCATTTCAAGCGGTTTGAAATTTTCTCAAATCAAGCCAAACCATTTCACTTTTCAAACCAAACCAGTCCAAACCATTTTCGCAGATTAGTTCAGTTTTTCGGTTTGGCGATTTATTTGTTCAAGCCGACTTGGCAGTATGAATCTTCTTCCTTTTTTTCGCCCTTAAAATGAACTTGACTTTATTGCTATTTGCTACTAAGGTGTGTTCTAAACATATTATTTTGGTTTTGGTTATGCATCTATGTTTGTGAATCCGCTAACAATACTTTGAATACATTTAAAGCCCAAAAATGACAGCTTACAATAACCCTTTTGGTACAGTGATAGAGGTGAAGTAGTTTTGCAGATGCCATACATTTAAAGCCCAAAAATGACAGCTTACAATAACCCTTTTGGTACAGTGATAGAGGTGAAGTAGTTTGGCAGATGCCAGTGGGGCTACTAATCGGCTTCTCAACCAACTGCTAATCGGGTTCCCAACCAACTCCTACCTGAAATGGATGGTGTGAATGCAAACAGAGGGGGAAAAAGTGTGAATGCCAAAAAAAGTAAAAAAATAAAAAAACTATTTTCATAATTAGGGCTACTAATAGACCTAACATAATTGACCTTACACTTCTGCATCCAGGTTGTCTTGATCAGTTAATTATATCCCTCTGCCTAATAAAGAATCACGTTTTGCTTGCCTCCGAAAACCACCCCTTTCCTAGGATGTTGATTTAAGAATGTCAAATGTACTGAAGGATTTAGTGGGGCTGATACCACAGAGATATGCCAATGGGCTTGCAAGTATGCAGTAAAAGAGAATGGTTAATCCCTTTGTATATAAATTCATTTTGTGGAACTGTATCTTAATGATAAATGCACTGTCCATCCATTCATGCTTCTCTATTGTTTAGTTTAATTGACTTCTTTCAAAATTTGAGCTTTTTTATTTTTTTAATTTTTCTTTTCTTTCTTCCTTTTCTTTTCTCACGAATAAATTACAGGCCTTTCTAATTCAACTCTTGCATCTTAGAGGGAGGTTGCAGGTACAGGATATTGATATTTAAGCTATGGAAATCGTGGATTTATAGTAGGTTTACTGATGAGATTAATAGTGGAATAAGGCACATGAACCGTTTAAAATCAACAATATTGCATGTCATGATACTTTCCTAATAATAGCTAGATTGCATAGAGTTGTTTCTCCATTCATTTCAGATGAATACTCCTTCAGTTTTTGCAATGCTCTTTCCTATGTTGGAGACTTACACTATTCTGGTTCACAGGACCTAGCAGGGGATGTCTTCTAGAATTTAAAGATAGTTTTCGAAGCTATGTACAAAAAGATTATTATCCTTCAGTTTTGGCATCTTTCTGGATTACAAGCTTGACTTTTATATACATATAAATTGACACAACCTGCTGCAAATCAACTCAAGGTTGTTGAGGCTGATATTGAAGAGTTTGAAGCAAACTATTGGGGCTCTGATTATGAGAAACAGATTTGCTTAATACGTACAAAACTGCTAGAAAACATGATCCTAAGCTATATCACGTGAATTGATGTAGACCCACTTGGGTAAATTTCCTTTGATGATACTTATGTGCCATATTAGTTTTATCTGCTGATCTAAATTATGCGTTTTATATTCTTAATTAATCTTTTGCTGCAGATGTAGCATTTTGATAGGTAGTTTATATAAAGAAAAGGGTCTGGGGGCTGTTGGATGATGATGTTGATTGTGGAATTAGAAGAACGTTTTGGTTAACTGATGAAGCTAAATACTGAAGCAAGATTGTATGAAATGTGTGAAAATTTTTAGGCCATACATTTAGGGTAAAGTTTGGGATCTAATTCAAAGAGTTAATTTACAAGCTTAAACCATATTGTAAAGTTTAATTTCTTATATGATTGTTGTAATATACTTTTAATACATTGTGCAATTTTAATAATGGTATTGACATTTTACATTTCTAATCATATTTTGTTTCAGCACTTGCCCGTGTATTGCTGGTTTTTTTTTTTATTTAGATGGTTGAAATTGTCTGGGTTCATTCACTTTGCTAGTAAGTTTGGTTATGTGAAAGTCTGATTACGCCTTATTATCTTAGTTTTGTTGTAATGCTACTACAATCGCTAATTAGGCAATAGAAGAATCTGCAATAATAAGTTGAAGGAATTGATTGCCCACAACTGAAAAACTACCCTTACTCCAAATGGCCTTCCTTTGCCAGGGAAGAAAGGAAGATTTAATTAATAGGACACTAAATCACTTGGGTATGTCATGGATTATTATGTTTTTGCACGGCTTTATATAGAGTTTGTTAGAGACTATATGTCTAAAATTAAGTGTAATCTTTTGATGTGTGTAGCTAACTGACAAGGGATTAAATCTTATTTCATTCGAAAAGGATTGAATCTTAAATATCACTACAATTGTCAGAATTATATATATACACCTGCTATTGATGTTTTCATGCATACTTTATATGCATTTTTGTTTATCATTTTTTGGTTACTTTTTCAATTATTTTGTTTTGTTTTTTGCCTGAACGTGCTTTTTTTTTTCTTCTTCTTCTTCTGTGGAGCCATATGAGGCTCTATTAAGGGGCTTGGTAACTAAATCTAGTTTTTACTCATGGACATTTGTGTGTTGTAATCTCTAAGGTGACAAGTCAATCTTGATTGAAGATTCTTATTTGTAACAAAGCCGGCAAGCCAGCAAAAATCACAACTAATGTGGTCTATGAAAGTGTTTCAAAATTTTATTGACAAATACGTACCATTAAATTGTTGCTATGTTATTTTTTCGCTTTTACTATAGAATATTAATTAGTCTCTTTTTTCTTATACAACACTCGCTTCCCATACATCGCACGGGCAAAAAAAACTAGTTTCAACAATTTAGATTTACTCTATTAGTTTATTGTGGTGTTTTTTTATTTCATCTACGACTTTCAATTTTGTGGCTGTCTATTATAATTGCAAGTTTTTATCGTGTAATAGTTAATAAACACTATTCATGTAATTTTGTTGCGCACTAATTGTTCAACTTTTTATAATTATTTATATTATTGTAAAGTTGTCTTCCCTTGCAACAAACAGGTGAAAACTAATATATTAATTAAATAAAAGGAATTGCGGTAGAAACTTACTACAATTTTCCAGCTATTTCTACCATTGGTAAGGGTATTTGGGTCTTTTTGTTTTTACTTGGCGTAGACTGTACAGTAAATATCATATTATCTATTTGTTTTTTTTTTTTTTAATTCTTGTGTTTTTTTAGCTACTTTATTTTTCTAAGTATCATTCCACTATCATAGGACTAGTCCACCACCCTCTCTTGGACGAATTGTATTTTATCCAAATCTGTCTTCGAACATTTTATGAAAAATTCTTCATTTTTATTTTTTTTCCAAAGAGTATAAAAAATCTTATATTAATTCATATATTAATCAATGAATATTATGAATGAAAGACTTATGAAATTATAAATGAAAGGTTCATTTATATCGAATCTTTAGACCTAATATCTAATATAATTTAAGTAAACATGTAGAACTCTCATGCTTACAGGTTTAAAAGTTAATTCTAATAAATTTATATTTATTTGTATAAATGTGGGTTGATAGGCGAAATCGCAAGTACACGATATCGTTTAAGTAGTATAGGACTAGATAAGTCCCGAATGTCAATCCCACAGGGAAAGTTGTCACATATTTCACTTGAATCAATTTCACACCAATTGAATAAGGAAATTAAGAGTTTTTAAAAGAATAAAGAGGTTGTTTAAACTACAATTAAATGCTCTATCTATTTTAATCTAAGAAAGAACTCAAATTGCTGGACTAGAGAATTTATGAATGAAGGCGTTGAGACTCACGAATCCACACTAAACAGGTGTTCCAATTATGCAATCCTACTCATGACAATTCACCATCACGTACTCACAATCAGTTTCACAAGTTTAATTGAAAACCTCTCTTGAGCAAATTCAAATCTACCCAACCAAGTAAACGCACTATATCTCTATGTAAATTTCAACATAGTTGAGTGCATTAATTAACAAGAAACCATTTATGTGGTCACACAAATCATAAAAGTATATCTCTATCTTCTATGCAATTTATGTTTTCTATTGAAGTGCTAAATTGGTGACTTACCTCTCAGTTTCCTCACAAATTCACTAACGCAATTACAAGTTGATCAGGCTCATAAAAGGGAATTACATATCACAATAGAAAATAAGCACGCAATAACAATTAGAGTCATGAATGGGATTAACACAATTAAAACATGTTTATTACTTCATCGATTGTCTCAACAAGGGAAATTAGTTACGTATAATAAATGAATTCATAACATAAGCATTCGTAGGGTTTGAATACATGACCAGATTTTTGCAAAGAAAAGACGAAGAAAACGTTTGCACCAAACGAAGAACTTCATTCTTCAATCTTCACGTGAACCTCGACTTCAATCTCCAAGCCCTTGCTCCAATCTCCTAGTCCTCAAGAATGATTTTCTATGATCAATCCCCCTTTGACAGAAGGGCTTTCGTTCTTTTATAGTCGGAGAGGCCTTAGAACCCGATACAGGCCGCTGGTAGGGGGCGGTTTGCTTGCTGCGGCCTACCCGGCCCCAGTAGAGAAATTGGCTAGGCCGCGGGTAGGGGTCGGTTTGCTTGCAGCACCCACCCGCGCCCTACTTTCAACATGCGCTATTCAGTCCTTGATTTGACTTTTTCTTTCAGCAATGGTCCTTTTTAGCTTTTTTCTTCATTTATACAAGTCCAAAACTTCTCGAATGCTTCAAAAAGGTACTCGAACTCTTCAAATACGACCCAAATAGTCCCTTTTAAGTTCTCCCAAAGTGCAATCTAGTCCCCAAACTTGTTGACATTGATCTTTTCACCTCAAACTCTCAAGCCATCACACCTTGATGCTAGATCTTGAATGTAAAGTCTCAATTTGGTTTAAAAATCATCCTTTTCATTTAATATCACTCCAATTTGAACTTTTCACCTATATGAACCATATCCACACAAATTAGATAGAAATCTGCTCGATTTCATATAGAATTACATAAGTTAAGAGAAGTATTTTTGCATATAAAATACACTTATCATGGGTTATGCGTGCGTTTAAAATTTATGGGAATTTCAATGTCAAAATGAATTGAATATATTATTAATAGATAAGGATGCAAATCAAATTAATTAATACGGAGATAAAAAGAGTTTTATCATGTGTGTAACGTGATCAATGCATCTAGTATCTTAACAGAATCAATGTTATTTGACAGAATAAATGTCATTTGGAAAGACATAACGGGAATCACAATAGGACAATATGGAATTTTAAGATAGAATTTTATGGTTAATCATAGTTAATTTAAAATCTCATATTAATACTTGCATATATATAATACATATGAGATTGTTTGTTCCCGTACAATGTACGGGTGGGAATCTAATTAGTAAATAAATGAAAGAATATATTAGGAAAAGAATCTTTTCATGCCAACATTAATTCTCCATTTGATTTGTTAAAAGAATATTTTTTTAACTAGATGTCAATTTTTTTATTAACTTTGACAACTATGCATGTGAGTTGGAATTGTGTTTTTGAAAAATTCTTTTTATTAGTATTCATTCTATAAAAGTTTACCAATAACTTTTGACAACAAGAAGACTGACTCAAACTTCTGAGTGATTTAATTTAAGTAAATTAAATTTCTGAACCCTAATCCTTTTCAGTATGTTATTATGATTCTTTTTGGTTTGATTATATATTTGTAGGTAAATTTGGTATGAAACCTAATTTTCTTTAATTTGAATTCATTTTCGTGCATAGCATTTATATAATTTCCTGGTCTCTTCCAAAAGATTTTTCCTTTGCAAGTAAATTTTCCTAATCTATGCTTTGCTTTGTTCTATAAGTTCCCCCATTCTTGTAATTCAATGCACGGAAACCGTGTTTCCTGAGAGCTAACAACTCCGAGATGAACAAGAAGCTTACTTTTTTAGTACGAGTTGTTCGAGAGTGGTGTGTTCCAAGCAAGAGAAATCCACACGAGATTTACTTTGTAGAGATGGTGCTAATTGATTAGCAGGTTTGTTTACTTAAGTTTATCTTATCCTCTTTAATGAATCTCAGTTAAATATGTTGCACTTCATAGTCATTGAAGTTCACCTCAACTTTCTTTTCTTCTTCTTTGTAGATAACCAAGGAATTATTGTTGATGATATATATAAACTGAAAGTAAGTCATGTGATTGAAAGCAGGTTATTTCATTGTGTTTGATCTCTTCCTTCTAGGACTTTTTTATTCCATTTATGTGCTTTTCTATACCAAATCTCATGTGCTCCATCATTCCTCTTTGTGGTTGACTTTAATAGTTTACGGGAAAGAATATGCAGTGTTGAACCACCTGTTTCAAGTAGAGTGCATTCTATCAAAGCAAGTTGTTTTCTTTGAACACTTTTCGTTTAACTCTCTCTCTCTCTCTCTCTCTCTCTCTCTCTATATATATATATATATATTTTTTTTTTTTCATGTTCTAAATATTTGCAATAATTACTTGTGTCGTTTTGCAGCTTTGTGATTTGTTAGTGAATTGATTGTTGACGTACATATCGATATGAATGAGCTCAAAAGTATTTAGGTTCCTTTTTCTTCCTTTTCTTCGTCTCCCAATGCTACGCCGTCTTCTTCTACTTCTGATTGAAACAATGTTATTTCTTGCTGCCACTCTTCTTTCGTCTCTGACTTTTTTATTCTATTTCTGAACTTTTTTATTCTTCCAGATTCCATGTGCTCCATCATTCATCTTTGTGGTTGATTTTACTAGTATACTAGAAGGATATGTGATGTTAAACCACATGTTTGAAGTAGAGTAAATTCATACTGTTAGCGCATTTATTTCTGGTTCTCATTGCACTGTCAAGGTTGATATTATATTGCAAGAAGATGGTTTTGAATTACGCACATGAATTTAGTTGCTTCAATGTTTACTGTTGCCTGAAGTTAAGTTTGAACCAGGCACATTGAATTTATCATGTAATTCATTACTCAATCTGTTACTCAATCTTCTTTGTCCATTATGATGTATAAGAATCTTTTAGTTTGGCTGCACCAGAAAAGGAATTACACAGGTCTTTGGTTGATTTGTATTCTTAGTTCTATAGAAATTAGGAAGAGTTTATAATGGCATCCAGTGTAGTGGTAACCTGCCTTGGTCTTGAATAAGAGCATGGAAAGTCCTCAAAAATCGACCTAGAGCTACTTGTCGTTGGAGTTTTTAACTTGGTGGATTTTGAAAAGGTCATGCCAAGGCGAGAAGCTGTATTGATTCTCAGAGTGAGGGAGCACGTTGTACTTGAAAAGATCAGGGAGGCTCATAGGCCAGTGATGGTGGCAAACCATGCCAATATCATTCAATAGTCACATTTAGAGCCATGACTTTGGTGTAATGGGCCATTGCCCAGTGAATGCATTCTATACGTGTCTACCAGCAAATTAAGTGTGTTACCTCTGATTTCTTAGACTAATTTGATAAATAAATCATGCATTCTTGAAATGAATGGAAAAGATATAGTTATTGGATACTTTTGTGTGGCGAAAAAATATTTTAGTTCAGCATATTTATGATTTATTGGTAATTGTTCTAGGTTAATCTATAGATTCATTGTAGTTTCTCATGCTATTTTACTTTTTGTTGGCCCTACTTTTCTGAATATTGAATACTACTCTAGACGTGTGTTTCACTTTCTTTGTCATGCTATTTGAGAAAACAATTTAAGCTTCCAGACCAGTAAATGGATCCCTACAATGTTGCAAGAATTAAATTACACATCCTTTTATGGACAATCTGAACAAAGCAAATGAAAGTGAAAATCACTTCAAATAATTTAAATTTCATTATATCAAATATTTATATTTAATTGCTATAACAGGTTTACGACAAATTAATACTTTATTACTATGCTCATTTTCTTACGTACGTTTAATCGTGATTTATTATTTAGATTTTTTTATATCAAAGTTAGAATTTTTTATTACGGTTTTTCTCCTCGTGCACTGCATGAGTAATTCTGATGTTTAAATCAAATGATATCACGTACAAGCCAATATGGGTGCTCGAACATTGTAATTTTATTGTGGCATGTGCTGTGGAATTCTCTTCAAAGGCAACGCTTGAATACCTAATGATAAGATTGCGAACTTGAAGAAATTATATAACTTTGAAGAACAATATTCAGGGAAAAGTTACTTATTGATATGTTCGGGCAAGTTTCTCAACTAGTGATTAGGTGATTAAAGTCGAAGAAGAGCAACAGTCTATGCAAAATGAAGAATAACCTGAGTCTTCTCTGTAATAAGTTTCTTGAATATAAACAAGTTTTCCATTTATATTTTATATTCATATTTTAAGAATCATTGGTACATTGTTATGTTACTGTGTTTACTTTTTATGTAAATTTAATAGTGACTAACTACTTAAAATTTTATGTTATACTGTCTTCTCCCCGTGCAAAGGAAGGGTGAGAACTCTAGTTCATTTTATAAAAGTTTACCAATAACTTTTGACAACAAGAAGACTCAAACTTCGGAGTGATTTAATTTAAGTAAATTAAATTAAATTTAACACATTCAATACACCACAAATAATTGTCAAAATTAACTTATACATGTTACATTTAACAATCACTAAAGAATGCTTTATTGCGTATGTGGTTGGTTAAAATTAGGGTCCATCTGGCAACTAATTATTAAGTTTAATCAAAGTTTCTATTAGGAATTTTTGCCATGTTGCTTAATTTAGTTGGTTATATTTCATTAAAAAGTAAAAAATTGTGGCTTAAAGCCATGAGTTTGTGAAATGTCAATCATAACATTTGACACGTCATAAAAAAGTACAATTATTACTATGACTATGAACATATTTTAGTCCATTGCTAACACATCCACTGTGGATGCCCTAAAGGTACAGCAAATTGCTTTTCTTTGGTTATCCCTATGTCGAAAATTTGACTTTGATGGCTTGACCTGACAAGCTCCCAACAATAAGTACATTGCAGAAATACCCCTTGAATTTACTTATAGCAGCCAAATTTCTTTCAGTTAGACACCAATCTTTAAGAGTTCAATGTCGAACAAAAGAGTCTTGTCTATCAATCCTTGGTTTCTCAGAACAAAATCCAAGGCTCTTTGACCCTGTGATGCAAACTCATAAGTTGAGATCATTTTAAAATAATAGGTGTAGAAATCTACGATTAACTGTGTAGAGAAAGTGGAATACCGAAAATGTTGTTGGCCGGGGACCTTTTTTGTTGAAGTCGTTCTCAGGATATCCCAATTCTGGAGGAACTATGATCCTGCATTACTGCCATGAAAATGTAAATACAAGTGATGAGGTATTACACCACACTCACACTAGATATCGCATCTTCAATCAAGACACAACTAAGCTATATTCGCGCACATACAAAAATGCAAACTTGCATAAACATTTCTTTTCTTTTTTTCTCCCAGGTGGGAGGAGGCCGAGGGGGAGAGAGAGATTAATCAAGTCAAACAGATCAGTCTTTTAACTCTATTGTTAAGATCAATAGTGCCTCCAATAGATATACAACAGATAGGTGACTAGATGAAATAAATCACTAAATGAGAAGAATAAATGTACGCAAACTAAAAAGAATGTATAACATTTGCACCCTAAACACTAAACTTATTTGAGTTGCACATGCAACTGGCATTGCACGGTCAAGAGGTTAGTAAATCCACAGGTTTTGTGGGAAGTTATATATGTCGAATCCACAGGTTTTGTGGGGTTTGAAAAGGTTGAGTGAAATAGCACCTTCTAATTCCTCCCAGAGCCATGCCCAATACAGCTTCCTCAAATGCAGGAATGACCTGAAGACGTCCAGCAAATCCAGAATACCATCACAAAACTTTCACATACCATTCCAGGAACACAGCTAATACACTTTAGAAGCACTTTAGTAGTCGTCAGTTTCCTCCATTTATCAATTCGTGATCACGAGGCTAACATAAACTAACTCTCTCTGTGGGTTCTGTCCCACTTAATTGAGGGGTAATGAAATTTTTTTTCCCACTCTAATTTATCCTTATGTAATGTATATTTTTTTACCAATGTAGGCCATTTAGGAAAATGTCTAAAAAATTACTTTTCCAATTACATTAACTAAAATTTCTTAATTCATCTAAAAATACAAATGAGCTTGGCTATGTGGGATAGATGTACCTTATAAGCAAGAAAATGCATCATTTTTAAAAGGGAGGATCATATTAATGTTAACTTCTTACTGGAATATCACAAGTCCATTTCACTTCAAAGGGATGAACTGAACCAATGATATCCCATGGTGCCTTACATACAGAAACGAGTGTACATGTTAAGGGATCTGAATAACAAATAATTTCCTCAAGAAAAAAAACAAAATTCTATATTAACATTAATAATATTAGCTTTAAATTTTAAATCAGAAAGAGATGAGTCGGGTCAGTGAGCCGAGTTACGCAAAGACATCAGTCAATCTTATTGGTTAACCTCGACTCTCATGTGATTTTATTTTATCTAATAATATCTTATTATGTGTACATCTTATATCTCATCGTGGAAAACTTAACTGGAAGGTTGGTTGCCTTTCTTCTACTCACTCTTGTTTATATTTGTATGTCATAATAGAAATAAAATTACCGAGAATGATTTGGAGGTTTATATACAGTAACTATAAAACGAGAAACATAACATGAACATAAATGTTCAATGTTTTGATTTAAAAATACAAATGAGCTTGGCTATGTGGGATAGATGTACCTTATAAGCAAGAAAATGCATCATTTTTAAAAGGGAGGATCATATTAATGTTAACTTCTTACTGGAATATCACAAGTCCATTTCACGCTCTTCCGATCTAACTGAACCAATGATATCCCATGGTGCCTTACATACAGAAACGAGTGTACATGTTAAGGGATCTGAATAACAATTTCATAATCATACTTTACATTTTGGAAAACTTCACTGAGGGGGTTTCAACTGTCAAATGAAAGTCAACTCACAAATGTGTCTTTCGTTTTAAGTCAAAAGTCAACATGCCCGTATATTTTGATGCCAACAATAGGTAGTTAAGTCTTAACTTCTGTGTTTATTGCAATTAGTACAAGAAAACAAATTCTAGATTGGAAGAATTTTTTTTGGAAGGGATCTAGATTAGAAGAATTAAACAGAGAAATATGAATCGGCAGGAATAGAACAAACACAGGAATGAAATCTACTCAAAGTGCAATGTAAACCTCAAATCTTATTTAGAGGTGATTTCTCACCTCATCTGATCCTAAAGTGAATTTGTAGAAGTCCTTATCATCACCCTGTATATAAATAAAAAACAATGAATAGGTCAATTTTAGAATGATATTGTCTATATAACTTGGGGAAGAGAAGGACTACCTCAAAAGATCCGCCCTTGCTCTTGTTGCGAGCTTCAAATATGCGACCCTAGTATCCGATGGTATAGCCATCCCAATCAACCTAATACGCATTCCACGAGGAACTGAGTCAACATTTTTCTGAAGCTGTATATCGTATGAGTTTGAAAAATTACCTCTTTCGTCAACGTAGTGTTATAATATCTAAATATACGACCATAGTATCCTATAGTATAGCCATCCCAATCAACCTAATACGCATTCCAAGAGGAACTGAGTCAACATTTTTCTGAGGCTGTACATAGTGTGCCTTTGAAGAATTAACTATTGCATCAACATAATTTTATAATATCTACTCCTTTCTCAAATTAAAAATTTTACAGTCCAATAAGTTCTACTAAAACTTTAAACTTAGAACCAACTATGCCAAATTTAAGCCCATCTTACTTTTCTACTTCTATTTCAACAGAAAAAGGTAAAACAATTATTTCCCATGTATCTTGTGAGAACTAGAAGTACTACACAATCCTCCACCACTCATTTCCATTTATTCTATTTCTATTTTGAGATAGAAAACTAAAATGACTTAATAACAAAATTATGGCTAATAAAGGAAGACAATCATCTCCATTATACCACGTTTTCATTAATATAATAGTAACATACAAACATCCAGTTCATGAGACCATATCTGTGCATAATGTTAGGCTTACCACTACCGTTTCTCCTTCTTTAGGAGTGGGGCCATTTCCTATTCGCAAGTCCTGCACTCTTTGCAAGTTTGGAGTTAAAACTCAAGAGCATATAACGAAGGAGAAGTATAAGAAAGTACCACAGATAGGTTTCCAAAGAGGTGGACCTTATACTGGAGACCTGAATTTGTTTCAGTGTAATCAGGATATCGCATCCTTGTCTTGCCATAACCCTTTCCCCTCAATGCTGGCACTGTATGCTCAAACAGTGAGGTGACAGTTAGTCTTCAAAGCTACTAAGCTGCACATGATTTTAATTAATATACTTATTGAAAGAACAAATATTTTCTTAGTTCCACAAATACAAGAACCGTCAATGTAAGTCGTAAATTACAAGGAAAAAATGTGATTTAAAGAAAGACCTATTGGACCTGCTTCTCTACTTTATTTCACGTAATTCTCCCTGAATGTTGTCTTTCTGTTGATTAGTTACCCCTTTCCATCTGGAAGTAGCCTACTAGCTCTCTCGTGGCTTTTAAAACCACATTAAGCATCACTGTCTATCAACTTGGTCTTTCTCGCGACGTTGATTCTCCTGGTCATCTAGAATGATGACCACTTAGAACGTAAGGTTGCTGTTTTCAATACAATGGATAGGGGTATTTTCAGATATTTAAATAATAACATGTGTCTTATCACATGGTAACCAATGTGCAAGTGGCTTTGCTAGGATTAACACCCCCCCCCCCCCAATGGGCTTTTTTTTGGAAGAACGAAATTGTTTTAAAGAGTCTACAAGGCCATTCAGTAACTTAAATTCAACTGGCCAAAACCAAACAACCAATAATCCATATCCAAAGTCTCTCTTACTACTAACCCCAATTCTAGAATACCCAAATTAGATTTACACAATACAATCAATAAAATTGGAATTTTAACCCTTTGGAAATAATTAAATTGGATTTTAACCCTTTCCATCTACACCAGGGTTGAATTGCCTTGCTTGAACCATAGACAATCTGTGAACGACAAAATATGGGAGTGGAAGAAAGGGAACTTGAGATCAAATTTGTAAGTTGTCAACGAAATCACTAAAAGGGATGCATTTTCATTTGGTATTGAAATTCATTTGGCACTCAAGACTGAAACTGTTCACGTCTTCACGATACATGGAAGTAACTCATGTTTACGGGAATTAGAAAAATAATGCATTTTCATCTAATTTCTGTCTTGAGAGATTATAAATGCATGTTTTCGTTATAGTTGGTCTATTTGTGAAATATTTCCTAGAGTTAGCTTTAGTTGGTCTATTTGTGAAATATTTCCTAGAGTTAGCTTTAGTTGGTCTATTTGTGAAATATTTCCTAGAGTTAGCTTTATGCAATGTGATTTATAGAAGTTGAGACTTTGAGATTGAAAGGGGTTGATCCCTTATGTTGAACGAGGTAGGTTGTGTTGTATATGAACTCATATACTTTTCCACCTAAGAATTCTATATTATAGGTTTAAGCTGAAGTTATATCTACACATTTTGAAGCCAATGTTGTACTTCCTTCTTGTCTAATTGTTCCACTCGTACTTTAAAAACATTTAAATAAATCTTTTGCTAGCCAACAAGCAAAAGAATTCCTAGCTCCGTACTGGTTAACTGGTTATTCCTTGCTAGCTAGTTTGTCCCCCAATGCCAATTGAAAGCGCTACATCTTTGAGTGCAGCAGTTAACATCTAGCAATGAATTCCCCCAATACAATATAGAAATTTCTATAGAAAGGAGGAAATTTGTTTAACATCTAGCAAAAAATTTCTAGAACGCTCAAGGAATTTCTTTGAGCGCTAATCGCCAATATATAAATATAGATTTTCCCAATACATCTAGCAAGGAATTTCTAGAAATCAGTGAAGAAAATCCTTTGACTGCAGCTGTCCTCAAAATTTCCTAAAGTAGAGTATAGCAGACTGCTGCACTAAGGAGCAAGCAATCACTGAGAAAAACAGAAGAGAAGAAGGCAGCGCCAGTCGTTAATTATGTAAATAAATTATTTAAAAAAATGAGAGGCCGTGGAAATTACTATCAGCAAAATGAGAATTGAAAATTCCCGCAGTTAATAAGGCAATAGATGACATTACGAGTTGTCTTCGATCAATTACCGGCCTCTGCTCCAACCTTTCACTTCTCTCTTCAATAAGGCAGCACGGAATATGTTTATACATAGAAGATTAGTAATCAACTGGAAGTCTGGAAGTCGAATGAAGTAGTAATCATGAAAAAAAAAATGAAAATGAAAATCATACTAACCAAACGACATGGATGGGTAGGTAGAACTTCGACACAAAGGACCAAGACGTGAAACTGAAGCAGGAGGACGACTAATAGCAACATGGTCCGTGGGGAAACGCTTAGGAAACGATCCGCCGGCTGGAATTGACGCCATAGAAAGAAAGAGGTTTCTAGTCGCCTGCAGTGAAGGGCGATGGCAGAATAGCCAAACATTCACTAGATTACTAGAGCAGAAGGTAAGACAACCTCATATTTTGCCCCGACTCTACTCATCAATCATTCTTTTTTCACTTTTATCTTAAAGAATCTCCAATGTTCAAGTAACGTCAGAGAGTAGTGAAGACGGGGGTGACAGTGATTATTTTAATTGAATTTAAATTAAAGGAGGCAGAAAAAAAGAGGCAAAGTGATAAAGAAAAAAGAGATAGGTAGAAATTTAAAAATAATTAGTGGGAAAGGTGGAGATGATAGTGTGATTTTAGATGAGAGTGTGATTTTAGATTTTACACGTGACGTTAATAAGAAAAAAGTGAGGAAAATTTTGTATAAATAAGTGAAAAATAATTAAAAAAAGGAAAATATAAAGAAAATAAGAAATAATGGGGTATATCAATTATTTTTGTGTCTTTTTCTTGGGAAATGATATTTGACTGTTTTTGTTCAAGTATTGCTTCATGCAATCAAACAAAAATGACCAAAATACCTTTTGAACAAACAATTGAAATTTTTTCTAAGTATGGCAACTGACTTTGAAAGAGTTTTACAACTTATGAAAGAAACACCTTCCATACATCTTTGTGCATACTGTATTGTCATTACTGACCATATAGGATGGTAAAATCAAAGAATAAACTGGTACCAAGAAAGGTATCAACAATCAATATTCGCCGAAATTGTTCCTAGAGCTCTTAACGTCATTACCCGACATAAAAGAAATTTAGAACAACAAAGAGAAGAATACATACAGGATTTTATTATGCATTATGTATCAAGACATCATGGAGAATAAAGAAATTCAAAAAGCTCAAGAAGAATTTCTTGATATTAAAACTATAGAGTCACATGGAAATTTTTCAAGAGATGTAGTTTCTGAAAAAACTCTAAAAAATTCTTGAAAAAGATTTTTCATTAAAACCCGGAGAAGCTTTCAAAGGAGATTTTCTCTCAAAAGTTTTTAAAAGACAAAGAAATGTTTATTATGGTATATCTTACAAAGAATTTACTTTATATGTCCAACATGCATATAGCAGAATAAGTATTTGTTTGCTTGGCAAAAAAGACATTAGACAAATAAAACAAAAGATAGATTTTTCTGATAAGAAAAATTTATACTGGATAACAATTGGAGTTGTTAAAGTTCAACTTAAAAGTACACTATCAGCCCATTTAGATCAGCCGATCAAAATGGCTATAGTTGACAATCGTATTCAAAATCCTACTGAAAGATGCTTGGGTATGATTCAAGGAAATTTGGCTTGTGGAAAACTTCAGTTTACCATACATCCAAAAATTTTCGTATCACTTCATGATACAGATTTTGATGGCATATTATCATTTGTTCATGATTATTGCAGGAGAGGTCTTGTTAAACCTAACAATGTACCTTTTTTCTATAAGCTACCTTGTTAGCTACGCTATTCATAATAGCCATAACAATGCTGTAATACAAGTAGAGAGAAGGATAACTTGTGAACCAGAGTTCATGGATTATATTGAAATACAAGAAACAGAGTTTGACACTCGCACCCTACCTGACCGTAGTTTAGATTTAAGGCCAAAACCCTTAATCAAAACTCAAGGAAGATTATGTAGCGACCGGGAACTTTTTATATAAATAAATTTTAGTAGTAAATCGAGTCGCTCTAACCACTCAAAATTTAGGATTTTGTCTCTATAACTTTGGGTAGTAACAATTTAACCCATTAAACTTCACCAATTGAATATTTCACTTATCATGACATTTTCATAAAGTTTAATTCAACTCCTAAAGTTCATAATATGCACCAAGGTATTAATTCAAGTGTTTTAAAATATTTATTATAATTTATTTTGCTAGACGAGGGTGCGGTGAACCTTTAAAGTTTAAGAAGCTTCACATCCACTCATTTTCAAGACTTTGAGGTGGGGATTTTATTATGTAACATGGTTATATTTTCCATGTCTTTGCCTTATATGCAATTTTAATTGTGTTTAAATTTTCAATAGTTGCCAGGGACCGTAAATAGGTCCAAGGTCAAAATCAGGCCTTTGGGAAAGCCA
>CAVNYN010286893.1:0-29337 GCA_963692815.1 Nyctanthes arbor-tristis
ATCTTGTTTTTTAGAGATACTTGGGAACTGCAAGAGAAGAGGATACATTGCATATTTTACTGGAATTTGTTCCAGGTGGATCCATCTCATCGCTTCTGGGGAAGTTTGGGTCTTTCCCAGAATCCGTAAGTGATTGTCACGCGTACATGAGATTTGTTACAAAATTGTGATTTCCAGAAGTTTCCTGTTGGTTAGGTTTCTGTGTCACATGTGTAGAAATTAATTTTTGGAAATATAAATTTGTAAATGTGCGCCTCTGATCCTAGGACATTGTATCTGAACCTAGTTGGGAAATGATTATATGCCTGTAAATTTTATAACTTTGCCCGCTTATTACATCAAAATTCTCTAGCCCTTCTGTTCCATAAGTTAACTACGCATTACTAACCTTCTAATGATTTTTCCCCTTAAATCCAGGTCATTAGAATGTATACAAAACAACTTCTATTGGGGTTAGAGTACTTGCACAAGAATAAAATTATGCACAGGGACATCAAGGTAATTCCTCCTCATTCAAATTGTTTGTCTTTTAGATGCATTGCATGCTTAACCTCTATGAATATGATACTGTGGATTCTTATTAGGGAGCAAACATTCTTGTGGATAATAAGGGGTGCATCAAGCTTGCTGACTTTGGTGCATCAAAGAAAGTTGAAGCACTGGTATGGTTTTCTTTCACCACTTCTAGTACTCCTTTTGGCTGAACACTTTATCGTAACTAGTATATGGTATTGCAGGCAACTGTAACTGGTGCCAAATCAATGAAGGGTACTCCATATTGGATGGCTCCTGAAGTTATTGTTCAGAGTGGTCATAGCTAGTGAGTAGAGCCTCATGCAACTTTATTTATATTTTCTCTTCAGTCAATTAAATGAGACTTTTTCCTCTGCTTTGGTAGGATAATCATAATTGCAAGGGCGATGATGAAATATTCTCTAGTAGCATAACTATAGACGCTTAAGGATAGCAAAACTACTCTGTATCTGTTTACATACAGTGCTTTGATATTGAGTGACGAAAAAGTAGAACATTGAACTAGTCTATTTCTGCATGCTCAAGAAAATCTCATCACTGTTAAAGTTAGCATCTATGATTATAAGATACATTCTCATATAACCACTTTAACTAGTTTATCTTCACACTCATATAAGGAAATACCATCTTGTCAACATTAGAGGTTTGCATCTATGAGATATATTTGGGATTTTGATTAATGTTTCATCCTCTCAGTCTCATCATGGTGCCATCTTGATCAAACATATTCAAGGTGAAGTTAGGTAGTACTTTTATTTTCACACTCATAAGGCAATCTCATCTTGTCAACATTAGAGGTCACATCTATGAGATAAATTGGTTAATGTTTCATCCTGTCATAGTCTCATCATGGTGCCGTCTTGATCAAACATATTCAGGGTAAACTTAGGGTAATACTTTCAACTTGTTTCTTCTTCTTGTTGAGATGAGAAGATTATGAGCTACATTGTTGGGAAACTTATTTCAATTAGATAAAATAAATTATAGAGGAAGTTGTTGGCTGCGATAATATGGTTTTGCTTACCATACAAAAAGTTTCACTGTTTTAGGAAGAGAATATTGTTTCCTGAGTGTTATTATTTTAGCTAAGGAATTTTTGTTTCATAGCATCTGCGCTAGGCTATTTTTTCTGTCTGGTGTTACATTCTTTGATTTCTTTGGCTAATATTTTAATTTAGCATTTAATCCTGCTTTTTTGTGGCAACCTTAAAACTCCAAATTTGTGATTTCTTTAATCATTTTGCTTAACCGTGAATTTAGATTTCCATATTGCTTATTTAGTACCACCTGCGTTTAAACTGTTGTCACAAAAATTCAGTTCTGCGGATATATGGAGTGTTGGATGCACTGTCATTGAGATGGCTACTGGAAAAGCACCCTGGAGCCAGCAGTATCAGGAGGTAGACAAGATATCATTATCATGATCATGAATCTACTGTGTGCAAGGTTGTGTGTTGGCTCGAATCTTGTCAATATCTTTATTCTCTAACAGTTGGTATCATTTTCAGGTTGCTGCTCTCTTTTACATAGGGACAACCAAATCTCATCCTCCAATACCTGAGCACCTTTCTGCCGAGGCAAAGGATTTCTTATTAAAATGTTTACAGAAGTATGCTTGATCTATAAATTCCTGTGTCTTACTTCCTACATTAAACATTTTATTGTCCCTTATTTTTTCTCCACTCTTAACTTATTGTTGCAGGGAACCAGACCTTAGGCCTACTGCATCAGATTTATTAAAGGTAATAATGTTGAGATGAAGGTCTACATTCTCAATGTGACAACAGCAAAAATGACTCAAATTTTTTTTTTTTTTTTGGGAGGGGGAAGGGAATCGTTTGTACTTCATGCTCTGGTGCAACAGTTCTTGGCATTGCAATATTTGGAGCTTGGTGCAATGAGATTTTTGTTAACTTTATCTTCTTCTCCTTGATCTGCAGCATTCATTTGTTACTGGAGAATGTCAGGAATCTCGCCTGGGATTACGCCCATCATCAATGGTAAGCAAATGTTTGTATGTTAATGTAAGCTTTATATTTTTCTGATAATTATCTTGATAATCTCTGCTTATGGTGTCCAGCGGGGCAGCTCTGGAAAGAGAATGGCAGTGCTTGGAGTTGACCTGAAGAAGTCGTGAGCACTTTTTTCACAAAGATTCTTTACATATTAAAGGAATTGATTTTGATTCCTGAAGTTTTTTTTCATGTTACAGAATGAATGTTGAGTCAAAGATGACCAGTAATGGTCTGAAGGAGGTAAATGATGTAGACGGTGTGAGATGCTCCACTATACATTCTAACCAGTTGTCAGAACGTCAGTCCTTTTGGCAGCCTGTCAACTCCGATGATGATATGTGCCGAATAGATGATTGTGATGACCTTGTATTTGGTATACCAGCAAAATCCTCATCAGTTTTACTTTCTTGTGATCATAATCAGGTAACTCGTTCTCTTTCTAGTGTTCTCAATGTCTCTGCATACCACGAATGATGATGCTTGATTGCTTTCGGCCTGAGAATGCTCCAAAGCTAATGAAGATCATGTATTGTCTCTCTATGCAGAGCTTCAACCCAATGTGTGAACCTAATGATGATTGGCCATGTAAGTTTGATGAAAGTCCAGAGTTGAAGAGGAGTAGAAATGAGTTGCTTTCCGGTCCAACTACTGAGCCTGGAAACAAATCCCAAGTTTCTAGTGATATGTATTGTGACTTCACGTTTCCAAGAGGACCAGCATCTGAAGATGAGGATGAAGTAACTGAATCAAGGATTAGGGAATTCCTTGTTGAAAAGGTACTAGTATTATCTGCGTAGATTTTCTTATATAATCAGTTTCTCCAACGTGCATTGATTTAATTGAAGAATAGTGAAATTAGCTCTTATGTATGTTTGATATATTACAATCAAATTCTTCTAGGCTTTAGAGCTCAAGAAGCTGCAAACACCTCTATATGAAGAATTCTACAATTCCTTGAATGTTGCCAATCCTCTGAGTCCAGTTGGGAAAGAAAATGTCTCAAGTAATAGCAACTTGCCTCCAAAAAGCAGGTCACCAAGTAGAATTGTTAACAGAAGACTTTCTACTGCTCTTGACATCGAGTATAGCTCGAGCCCCAGTAGGTGTTCCAGACGTGTATCAAGCATTGGAGATATAAATTACGAAGCTTCTCCAGACAAAGAACTTGATTCCCAGCGGGATCCACTTACTCCAAGGTCTGTGAAAAGGTCCATGCTCGCTTAAAATTTCTACATTGTTTTCAAATATAAATGAAATGAGTGGTGGAAAAATGGTTAGTATGTAGATGAAAATGGTTTGACAAATGACTAATTTAAAACAAAAGTAAAAATGTAGAACGTGCTAAAATTTCAATTCATCTGTGATTTAATAATATGAATATTTTTACTTGTAGAGCCAGCTTTTCTGAGAGACAAAGGAAGTGGAAAGAAGAGCTTGATGAAGAGCTTGAGAGGAAACGAGGCAAGTTCAACAAATATATGATTAGTATATTGTAAAAGCATCTGTTTGTGGTGCTGTTATATATGCTGATTTATTATCCCAATGCTTGCAATTTTTACCCAAGCAACTGCTTTCCTACTTCTTGGGAAGAAATAGTCTTTAGATGTGAAAATGTGAAGTTTGAACTCTAATAGTTAAATGAAAATTTTCTGTTATTATTTTCATTTAGTTTGCTGTCATGACACCATCCGAACTCCTTGGTACCTGGGCAAACTTTTGTATGCTATTTAACTATTGAATGTTGATGTTTAAGTGTGCGCCTGTTCGGGATTTCTGATGCATTCACATGCATATTGCAGAGCTTATGCGGCAGGCAGGGGTAGCTAAAACATCATCTCCAAAAGACAGAACTGTGAATCGGCATAGGGATCGATTAAGGTTTGCATCTCCATGAAATTAAAAGTAAGTTTCTCATTGCTTAACAATAAGCGTTTAGTTCTCACTTTTCAAGCTTAGCGAAAGCATTATCCCTGATATTGCTATTGAAAATATTTATATTAACTTTCTCGAGCACAAATTGACAGAAATTTTGATATCCATACACATTGATGGAATGATGCTTCTGCTATAGAGGAGTTGGCTTCTGCTTGAAAACGAAGAGAGTTGCATTAAGATTGCCATGCCCTTACTGACTATATTAATGTTAATGAGGTGTTCTTGGTAATAATAGTTAATGTTTTTCGTTCGCATTGTGCATAGAGTTGGTTTGTGGAAATTATTTCGCCTCAGTGACGATCTCCAGACTGGCAAAATGGCTATATGTAAGATTCAAGTTACGATTCAATATATGTAGTACTATATTGTGTATCTTTTTGCAAAACATGAAATATGTAGTACTATATTGTGTATCTTTTTGCAAAACATGAAATATGACATAGAAAGACTTTTGAGGGTTTCATTTTATGTGTAATCTTGATGTCCAAAGTTTGAATAAATGAATGTATCATTCTTTTCTTGGCAATTTGTGTAGAGCTTGGTGTGAAAAAAGAGACAATTGTGATTTATTTTGTAAATTTGCCCATTATTTTTTAGCCATTTGTCAAGTAGAATTTCGATATTTTTCTAATATAATATTGTCATTATCAAGTATGACAACTTTTTGGGAGAAATATATGTACTCGTGGATGTCGCATATATTAAATTAAAATGGTAATGATTGTGATTATTTTTTGGGTATGGTAATAAAATAAATGATATTATGGTAATGATGTAGCATATATGTGTGTTTAGTGAAATGAAATGAGTGATGAAAATATAATTACCTATTATTATTTCTTTTTTTTTAAAGTAATTATTATTTCTTTTTCAAGCCAAGAAAATCTCAACTCCCGCCTCTCCGACTCTGGGTCTAAACAAGGGTAAATTAGTCATTCAAAACCTTTTCGAGGAGTTTCCGGTAATTCCACATAACTCGCTGAAGATATAAACCGGGTTGAGTCATCGAAATCCCCAAACCCGTTTCCCCTGCACCCAAGGCCAACGCCCAACAGGCCAAAATTACACGATAGAAATCAAAAATCATTTCCAAAATAATTTGTATTTTTAGCCAAAATTAGAAGTTCTTTTTAATAATCTGTTAAAATCCTTAACACAAGGTGACGGCGCCGTTTTAGTGCTCTTCTTCTCCTTCTTCCTCTTCCCGCCATGGTTGCTCAGGTAGCGGAGCAACCCCAACCCTCCTCCACTCCGCCTCTCTCCCAACAAATTGGGTTGGATCCGGAGGAACCCAACCCGCACTCCGATTTCGACTTGGATAGTACCAAAACCTTGATATGTGCCCTCAATTTCCTCTCCCGCAATTTGCCCCTGCCCCAACATGTGTACGATGCCGTTTCGTCGATTTACAGAAGTGCCGCCGATGACGAATGTGATGTTGGTGAAGATGGCGGTGTTGATGCGATCGGTGACGTCAGCGGCGGTGATGGGGCTGAGCTTGGATCGTCTGGGGCAAGTGTGCATCTGGATAAGATTGCTACGCCGCCCAGACCTGTGAGTGTCTTTTTCCTTTTCTTCTTTAGTTACTGGAATTATATGATAGTTAGTTTGGTGTTAATTTGAGTTTTTTATTTATCGAATTATGGTGTTCAGTGTGAAGTAATTTTGAGAATGCTACGTTTCAGCTCTTATCTACTTGTTTCTTTTCGCACGGAGTCACTATCTGCCGGGTTGAGGGGTTGGAGTTTGATGCTTCACAAGTTTTCAACTTCAGTAGTTGTATCATAGGTTTCACCCTGCCTGATGTAATGTCAAGAAATAGGATAATAATAGGATTGAAGATTTCTCTTACCCGGTGAATCTTTCTGAATTTACTGTTCATGTTGGTTTTCATACTTTATGAAGTGGACTTAAGTTTATTAGCTCTAGTTTTATAAACTTAAGCTAAACTTGCAATTCCCATGTATTTGTTTTGATTTTTATGCTAACTAGAAAAGTTGGGTGTCAGTAAACTTCTAGAATCACATGCTTCCTATTTGAAGTCTCCACGAATCTCATCAATTACTCTCTGTGCTCTTTTTAGCTGCTACATACATACCTCGACCTAAAGCATATACTTTTGTCCTTTTCTTCTTTAACATGCACCTTACCTCCTATTAATGAATAATAAGTATTTATCTGAGTATTTTCGTTGTTCACTAAGGTCAAGATCTTCTAGTACCTTGTACATGTCCTTATAAATCTAAAGTAGGCACATATCCTCCCAATTTGTATTACGCCATTGGATGTAGACAATTGTTTTGTACCATTATGAATGACAGGCGTATCGCCTATTACTATGGATACGACATAGATGCTAGGGACCAGGTTATTCCAGAGCAACTTCGAGCAAGTCTTTGTGAGGCTTCTTTTCCACTGGCATCTGGTCCCAAAGGGTATCAAACAATCAATTAATCTCTAAAGGGAAGGACATCATAAAATAAGAATGATAGCAGAAATCTTCACGTCTCTTGATATCTACAACTTCATTCAACAACATCACATATGCAGTGGCTCTATAGTCTCTTGTGCTACTTTTCTCTATTGGTATCGTATCTGTGGTTAAACACACGTTCTCAAATATTTCTTGTTCCTTTTTAGTTATGTCATATCATTTTGCAATCTGGGCTTGACATGCTTCTTTGCATATACTGTTTAGTCTAGAGATATTTACAATCTTGAGAATAATCTGGTTACATGATATTTTTCCTTTATCTTCTCAGTGTCTTCTTTTGTCTTTTGTTATGTGATATTTAATGTGGTACAGGATGGTTCTGCTGGTTCAATTTACGATGATTTAATGTCTGACTTTGAGGATGCTGTATTAAAGCAACAATCTAGCTTCGCATCTGGTTCTAGACTGACAGAATTAAAGGAAAAGCGCATACAAAGCCAGATCCGGCATCGTTTATCTGAACTTGAAGGTAGTCTTCGAGAACAATTCTTTTCTCTACATTATTTTGCTTATCAGTTATTTTTGATGCATTAGTTATGCTTAATTTTGTACTTCTAATGGAGTGCTGACCTGGCTAGGGAGGCAAACGCGAGTAAAATAAGTTTATGCGATGGTTTGAGAATGTTTGATAATGGCTTGCCACTTGCATAGTTGCATTCATCTCTTTGACTTTAGGAGGAGTTCATGTCATATTTCTTTGTGAATGAAATTCTATAATTTCATTTGCAACCAGGACTGCCGACAAGCAGAGGGGAGGACCTCCAGTCTAGGTGCTTGCTTGAACTCTATGGGCTTAAGGTACAGTTTATTTGGGCAGTTACAAAGGTATATGTAATTTTTATACTGCACATGAGATTATATTGATTGACCTGCGAAATTATTACTTTGCAAAATAAATGGAGAACATGGGTACACTTTTTCATGATTTAATTAATGTCTTAAATACTTATCTACCTCAAGGAAGACCACTTCTTTTCAGGCATGTCTTTATTGTTTCAAGTCGAGTGGGTTTTATTTTGGCTAATAAGATTGTGAGTTCAAGCATTTTTTTTAATGGAAAGCCATATGTTTTTGTAGAAATGAATCTCATAATATCATTGTCCGGTGGTGAAAGTGGTTTGGAGGGTTTGGGGTTGTAAATCCTTTTGCTAGCATAAATAAACATTTTTCCCCTTGGATTTCATTTCATCTTGTCATAGCTAGAAAAAATGAGAAAGTGTATCTCAACTTTCCTATCCCTTGAAGCGTCAATTCACAGAAGCACCTTCTAATGTTTCCCGAATTGGTGGTTCACATTACTCTTTATCATCATTGACATGAATTCTTTTTTTCCACCAGTTAGTTGAGCTGCAGAGCAAAGTGAGGTCCGAAGTGATATCTGAATATTGGCTTCGTTTGCATTGTGCAAATCCTGATAAGCAGTTGTTTGATTGGGGCATGATGCGATTGCACCGACCTTTATATGGTATCGGAGATGCTTTCGCTATGGAAGCTGATGATGCTCTGAAGAAGAAACGAGATGCTGAGGTGAGTTAGATACTGAACAATGGCTGCAAATTGATTGGTGGATATGAATGAATCCATATTATCTATATCTATATATATCAATTAAGAGAACTAAGTCGTGGTACCTTTTGTACTGCGATTTTACCGCCTTTTTTATTTGATAAATCTTGCCGTAATTGTTCTTTTTCTTTTTAACAAAAATTTTTGTGAAAGAACTTAGAGAAGATTTGAACATCTGACAATTGAGTTTAACAACTAAACTTTAACCACTTTGCCCATTTGTTTTCTTTGTTAGCCTTTCTTACTAACAAATTAAAATATCAAATCTAAATGGTCAACTCCAAAACAAACTGTAATCCCTCTTAATTCGTTAATTTACCATGTCCGACGTGTGTGATGGTGAGTTTAATGATATTTGAATTTTTTTTATGCATTTTACATTTTTTTTTAATTTTTTTAGTTTTATTAGGATTTTTTAAAATGGGGCGATTAACAGGTATTTTTTACCTACTCAATGTGAACAACCCTACCCATACCCGTTTGAAGTGGGTACATGGCGGGTAGGAGTGGGGTTAGTAGAAATGGGTCAGGGTATGGGGAAGACATGCAACAAGAACTCGCCTCATTGTCTTTCTTACTTGTAGGATTCCTTCCTTCCATTTTCAGATTAATTAAAATGTAATGCCTATCCCATCTCATTTTTTGTCCCCCAATTTCTATATTAATTAGATTTGAAGATTTATTCCCTTATTGCGAGAGAAACTTCGCTTCTTTCCGCAAACACCTTCATATCTGACCTCACTTCAATTGAATCATGTGACATCTGAAAATTTAGATTTGGTGCAAAATGCAGTGTCTTGGGTTTGTAATGACTTAATTAGCTTAATGTAAATTATAACACATTTTTCTATTTGAATTCTCGTCACATTTCATTTTTCCGAAAACTATATGTAAAAATGTTTACAACAAATATTATCAATATTTATACTATGTTGTTCGAATCATGTTTTCAATATTTATAATATGTTGTTCGAATCATGTTTTATCTTTCATGATCTATTGTTCGAATTGGAATCTCTTATATTTTATGGCTAACTTTAATTATAGAGATGATAAATTTAAATTTGATAATATTATGCATTTGCCATTGTTGCACTTATGCAGTGTCTTGGGTTTGTAATGACTTAATTAGCTTAATGTAAATTATAACACATTTTTCTATTTGAATTCTCGTCACATTTCATTTTTCCGAAAACTATATGTAAAAATGTTTACAACAAATATTATCAATATTTATAATATGTTGTTCGAATCATGTTTTCAATATTTATAATATGTTGTTCGAATCATGTTTTATCTTTCATGATCTATTATTCGAATTGGAATCTCTTATATTTTATGGCTAACTTTAATTATAGAGATGATAAATTTAAATTTGATAATATTATGCATTTGCCATTGTTGCACTTATGCAGTGTCTTGGGTTTGTAATGACTTAATTAGCTTAATGTAAATTATAACACATTTTTCTATTTGAATTCTCGTCACATTTCATTTTTCCGAAAACTATATGTAAAAATGTTTACAACAAATATTATCAATATTTATAATATGTTGTTCGAATCATGTTTTCAATATTTATAATATGTTGTTCGAATCATGTTTTATCTTTCATGATCTATTATTCGAATTGGAATCTCTTATATTTTATGGCTAACTTTAATCATTGTTGCCGTTGAACTTATGTTTTCGCGTGTATTGAATTGTGGTAATAGATTTTTCCCATTGTTGCATATGTACGAAGGATTAGATATAAGAATGTATATTGTCTTCTAAACGGTTTTGAACTTCACAATTACTAAGTCCATTGATCTTATTGATTCAATTAATGTATACTTGTGTTTTTTATATATTCTACGGAGGTGCAAATTTTACAGATTTATTGTTCAACTATCTAATAATATATTTTAATAATTTTTTCTATGCGTGCAACGCACGGGTGATTTATACATGTAGCATCATAGCTGAGAATTATTGTATATGCAGCTGGCTGAGGAAAATTTTTGATTGAACTACAAATTTTTTAAATATTTCTACTGCAGAGGTTGTCAAGAATCGAGGAAGAAGAAAAAAACCGTGTAGAAACCAGGAAAAGAAAATTCTTTGCTGACTTACTTAATGCTGCACGTGAACTCCAATTGCAAGTACAGGCGGCTCAAAAACGCCGGAAGCAAAGAAATGATGGTGTTCAGGTATGCGGCCTTACTTTCTTCTGTCTATTTCCTGATCTTTTACTTTTAGTTAACAGCTTGCACATGGAGTCTCTAAATTTAGAATAATGCTATTCATCACCACCCTATGTGTCAATACAATGGCATTAAATGATAAGTCAAATAAAAAGTAGGGACTTGCGATGCATTTAAGTGGACTTGTAATTTAATGCCACCTAAAAATGGTGATCATCACAAGTGGTGATAAATAGCGCTATTCCTAAATGTAATATTGAATGAAAGATCACAAAAATAGAAAAGTTGTTAGAAGGTAAAAAGTAGTTGGTCATTTTGTTTTGTTTAGTCGAGTATGTTCATACTGGTTGCCTATTTTACACCTATTGTTCTATATCACTGCAAATAAATAACACATTTTTCTATTGTAATGTCTTTAGTAAACAAGAATTTGCACATTTCATGATAATCTATTTTACGGAGTTTTCCTCTTTGATCTTGAAATTGATGAGTTTTATGCTGCATTTGATCAATAAGAGATGCTTAGTTGGAACATTAGCAGTTTCGAACTTTGTCACCAATAGTTCCTTAATGCCTTTGGCTTATTGTAACCTAGAGATTTTAATGAATGATAGGAATGCTGTCATATAATAATTAAAAGCTGTCTGTTTCTGATTCTTTGAGATGATTTCATAGGGAAAATGTCTGTTGCTCTAGCAATTCTCTTATTTCTGTCACCCAAAAGCATGTGACCCTGGTCCTTCCGTCTGGATTAGTTCACATTTCCATCTTGAGACTATCCTACCCATGTCCTCTCTACCTCCATTCAATTTGTGGTAGCAACTGAGGGGCTTACTTGAAAATTCATGCTTTCAACAAGATCGGTGTTTTGCTTTTTGGTATATTACAGATAATCGTGGTTCTATGGCAGCTGAGCAATTAGTCAATTTTCCCCAAAATCACAACTCAGACAGCCTCTTAGAGCATTATTATTTTTTTTAGGCTTGGCATGGAAGGCAAAGGCAACGGGCTACAAGAGCTGAAAAATTGAGGTTCCAAGCTTTGAAAGCTGATGATCAAGAAGCTTACATGAAAATGGTGGAGGAGAGCAAGAATGAAAGATTGACAATGCTCCTGGGAAAAACTAATGAGCTTCTAGGTCGTTTGGGTGCTGCAGTTCAACGTCAAAAAGATGCAGAACATGAAGGCATTGAACCCCTGGAAAATTCAGAGATTGACTTGCCAGAGTTATCAGGTTCAAGGACCAACACTCCAGGGCAGTCACTTCCTGAGGAAGATGAAGATGATAATGAATCTGATCGCCAAGTAAAGATGGGTGATTTACTTGAAGGACAGCGAAAGTATAATTCTGCTGTACATTCTATTCAGGAGAAGGTATTTGTCTACCATATTCATAATTTTGTAGTAATTCATGACTTCAGTTTTACCATTTTCGATCACTGAGCTAATATCCTGTGATGAATCAGTTACTTCCAAAGTTTAGCGTATGTGCTGAGCTTTCAAGTATTAAACTTCCATACAATTCATGAGCTAAGAAATTCATCCGTAAGATAGAATTTTTTCCCCTTAAAAAGATAATTAAGAAGGTTTTGTAACAAACAACATAAGAACTATTTTGCTAAAACATTGAGGACCCTGCATAAAACATAATTACAATCTGAGAAGGTATACTTGCCTCCGTTGCATTCTTTTTCTGCTCTCGTTGAATTTATTTGTTTTCAAGTATCAGGATGTGTCTTGGATGGGCTAAGTCATCCTGTTGCATCTTGTTTGTGGTTGTGCATGATATTGTTACTTATAATGTTGCATATCTGATTATTAGGTTTTAGTTCATATAGCATTTATTTCATCAATATCTTATCTGACCTTTAAAAAAAAATCTCTCTAGGTTACAGAGCAACCAGCTATGCTTCAAGGTGGAGAATTAAGATCTTATCAGTTAGAAGGGCTTCAGTGGATGTTGTCTTTGTTCAATAACAATCTAAACGGAATTTTAGCTGATGAAATGGGGCTGGGAAAGACAATTCAGACAATATCACTGATTGCTTATCTGATCGAAAACAAAGGTGTGACAGGGCCCCACTTGATTGTGGCCCCAAAGGCTGTCCTACCAAATTGGATCAATGAATTTTCAACATGGGCTCCTAGGTATGCATGCTCCACCATCCTTTGCAGACCTGGCCCCCACTCTCATGACCGGTTTCCATGTAAATACATTAGTGCTCATAGACTTTTGGTTTCAGTGTAGCAGCAGTTCTTTATGATGGGCGACTGGATGAAAGAAAGGCACTGAGAGAAGAGATTTCGGGAGATGGGAAGTTCAATGTTTTGATCACCCATTATGACCTAATTATTAGAGACAAAGCATTCTTGAAAAAAATTCACTGGTACTACCTGGTTGTTGATGAAGGACACCGGCTTAAAAATTATGACTGTGTTCTGGCACGGACTCTAGTATCTGGGTGTGTTGCATTTCCCTTCTTGATTGGTTTTACAGAAACCTCATTATTCTCAAAAGCCTCATCCTTTCAATTATAATGCTGGATATTTTGGATGGCTACTTCTCTTTACTATTTGATTGCATAGCAGCATCAAAATGTCATGATTAATTTTTTTCAAAAGGAAATGATTTTTTATATTACTCTTGATCTTTACAGCTATCGGATTCGGCGGAGACTTTTGCTGACTGGTACTCCAATACAGAATAGCTTGCAGGAATTATGGTCGCTGCTTAATTTTCTCCTTCCAACTATATTCAATTCAGTTGAAAACTTCGAGGAGTGGTTTAATGCCCCATTTGCTGACAAATGTGACGTCTCTTTGACAGATGAAGAACAACTTTTAGTCATTCGAAGATTGCACCATGTAAGTATTGCGTCTTAGTGTGTTGTCTGTTATGTAGTTCAACTTTCTGATTTGAATATTCTGCCTTCCTTTCCCTTTCTTTCTAATATATCTCCAGGTTATAAGGCCGTTCATACTGAGAAGGAAGAAAGATGAGGTGGAAAAGTACCTTCCCAGTAAAACGCAAGTCATACTTAAATGTGACATGTCTGCCTGGCAGAAAGTACAGTATCAGCAAGTGACAGATTTGGGGAGGGTTGGACTTTCCAGCAGCGGTAAGTAGTATGCTAAAATACTCTCACTGTCTTGCAGTGGTATTATATTATTTTTAAAGGCAATGACCTGTCTTTGTGTTCGTTTTACTTTTAACTTCTTTGTTTTAATGCTGTATTAATCGCCAATTGTCATTTAAGCTTTTTAAGCATGCACGTATTTTAGTATATCTTCTACTTCTCTTTCCCACCTCTTCTAGTTATTTTTGTAAGCAATCTAATATCTATTTAGTCTATTGTATAATGCCCGTTTACGGTAGTCAATCTCATGTTTACTAATTTAAATTGCTTCCTGATATGTCCGTGTTTTTAGTTTTTCTGTTGTCCATCTATTTTTATGATTACTAAGAAAACTGTTCTCTCTCTTTTTTTCGTTCTTTTTACTAACCTTTTTCTTCTTCTTTCTATTATTTATTTATTTATTATTATTATTATTTTTGGTTGTTTTGGGGTGTTGTTGAGGGGGCACAAAAAAAGGGGGTGGGTTGTAGGAGTTTGCAACGGCATGAAAGGTCCACTCTCTGCCAACTCTGGGACCCGGCACTCTCCTCTCTTGAAGCTATTACCATTCTCTCTCATCGCTGATTGTGTTAATTTGCAGGAACTAAGAAATCGAAAACGTTACACAACATGACAATGCAGCTGCGGAAATGTTGTAATCACCCTTACTTACTTCTGGAAGAGTATAATATGATGCGCAAAGAGGAAATTTTCAGATCCTCAGGGAAGTTTGAGCTGCTTGACCGCTTACTGCCCAAGCTTCGTAAAGCTGGGCATAGAGTCCTCCTATTCTCTCAAATGACTCGTCTCATGACCATTCTTGGATATTATTTGGAACTACATGGTTATAAGTTTCTTAGACTCGACGGCTCAACGAAAACAGAAGACAGAGGGGAATTGCTAAAAAGATTTAATGCTCCAGACTCTCCTTACTTCATATTTCTTCTGAGCACTCGCGCTGGAGGGCTTGGTCTGAATTTGCAGACTGCAGACACCGTGATAATTTTTGACAGTGACTGGAACCCTCAGATGGACCAACAGGCTGAGGATAGAGCACATCGCATTGGGCAGAAGAAGGAGGTAAGAGTTTTTGTGCTGGTTAGTGTTGGATCAATTGAAGAGGTTATCTTAGGACGAGCCAAGCAGAAAATGGGCATTGATGCCAAGGTCATCCAAGCAGGATTGTTCAATACAACTTCCACAGGTTTGTCACTTGTAATAATTTGTGGTGCTTTGTACTGTTTAACTTTCAATGAATGGAAAAGTTTTATTTGAAGTTATGTAATCAAGATTAAAGGGAAGGGCGTGGTTGAAGCATCAACTTTGACTTCTTGTATGTTGTATTATGTATTAGTATTCTGTGCCAATGATGTGAATGTTGATTTTCTTGGCCAAAGATGTGCGTCCCTATTTTCTTTTTGGGGGGTTTACTCTCAGGAACACTCACGCACCCTATTGTTTATGCAGCTCAAGAAAGAAGGGAGATGCTGGAAGAGATAATGCGTCGGGGTACAAGCTCACTTGGGACAGACGTACCAAGTGAGAGAGAGATCAACCGTCTTGCAGCACGAACGGATGAGGAGTTTTGGTTGTTTGAGAAAATGGATGAAGAAAGAAGGCAGAGGGAGAATTACAGATCCCGTCTTATGGAAGAACATGAGTTACCAGATTGGGCATATACCGTCCCTGAAATCACAGAGGGCAGGGGGAAAGGATTTGACGATGTCACAGTTCTTGGAAAGAGACGTCGGAAAGACGTTATCCGGGATGATGGGCTTACCGATTTTCAGTGGATGAGGGCTGTGGAAAACGGGGAAGACTTGTCTAGGCTTCATGCAAGGAGGAGACAGAATGCAATGGTCACAAACAGTGAATTTCCGAGTAATAGTGCAACTAATAATGCCATAGCTGAGAGAAAAGTCGCAGACTTAAAGAGTGAAACTGCTTCTCTGGCAAGTGAGGCAAAGAGCGAAGACACAATTGGCTGGACCTCTCAAAGGTACAAATCTGAAGCTGAAAGTTCTCAAAGAAGTGGATCTGAGAGTTTGGAAGGAGGATTGAATGGACTGACATGGAGAGCTCACAAGAGGAAGAGATCAAGCTTGATGTGATTATATTGGCTATAATGTAAGGGCGACAAAAAGCGGAAGCTATGGGAGGGGGAATTGAAGATTATTATTAACCAATCCGTGCTTGTTATTTACTTTAGAATCCGAAGCTTTAACAACTCTCTACTAGCCCCCTGTAAAATAAACCAGATTGCAAATACTACTTGACTTTATTATTATTATTATTATTGTTGTTGTTGTTGTTGTTTTAGTGTTAAGATGTGGGTTCGGTAGATTGATATGTGAACACTCCTTTTGATTAATCATAGTAAGTATAAAAGATTAAATTCTATTGGAGCATGCTGAGATTATTCAGAAACCTAGTTGTATTCTGTTCATAATCAGTAATATCCTTGACAGGTGTATCCAAAATAATCGAGTGCAATGTTCAAATTCTAACTGGGAAATGTAACCTAGAGCATTTGAAGCCTAAAGGTAGGAAGAGAAAATTACCAGTGTGGGCATGTTATTTCATTAAATACTTTTGATGGTTGCTGACACCTAAGCCGGAGTCGCTTGGTTAGAGCGTGTGGCCCTTAACCAAAAGGTCAAAGGTTTAAGCCCATATTCTAGGGGTTTATTTACGTATCTTTTTGTGGAATTAAATTTTTTGGAGAACCGGTCCTCCATTATGTTGCCCGGATAACAAATAGATCCTTCACCTATTAAAACAGGTCTATTGAGTCCTAATATTTCTTTTAGACACCTGGTTATGTTGTCTGGATAACAAGTAGATCCTTCACCTATTAAAACAGATATATTGAGTCTTAATATCTCTTTTATAGTTTCAAAGTACGCACTGAATGGCAAAAACTTTCATCGTTCCCCAAGTTTTTTGGTTGTCCAAAGAATAAAATTGATCTTTCATCATCATCATCAAAGAAGAGCAACATATAATATATTCCTCAACTAAACTTTCATTATACCGACTTATTAGTAATCTATCTCTTTAAATAGATTGTTCTACCATACACGCATGACTATAGCACAAACTTGAAGAGAGTAGTGGTTAGAACACGGGCTTCTGAAAGACATGTAACCATCTTATTATTATTTTATTACCAAGTAAGTGGAGTCAGGGACGGAGCCTCCATAGGACCAGTGCGATCCGCACTGACCCTTGGGCGGCCCTTTTTAAGTTTTGGTTTAGCCACAGTGGTCTTGAGCCCCAACGTACACTAAAAAAATTGTTTTAATTGTATTTGGACCACAGTGCATCAGCCCAAACAAAAGTCCTTTCCAGCTACTCATTCAAACACCGTACCACTCGTCTAATTCTCTTTTATAGTCTATAAATTCCTTTTGCTCATATTCAGAGACCGATGTCGGACTCTACGAGCACAAGGTAACCCCTTTAGATTCTATTCTCTGATTTTTCTATTTTATAACAGAAGAGAGTTTCTTCATGCCCAACCCTTCCGTTCTCTGATTTTCTATTTTGTAAAAAAAGGGTTTCTTCATGGTCAGCTGGAGGGGTGGAATATATTAGGGGATTGTAGAATAATTTTTCCAAACTCATCAGTTCCCCATTATAGCGACGCCAGCATCAGATCACCACCATTAATTGCCAACCGTCTGGACCCGGATACATATCTTCAACAAAGCTAGTCAGAAATTGGCAGCAGGGAGTAAAAGTGCAAACGAAGAAGACTAGAAGAGGACCAAAACCTAAGAGCTCATTCTACTTGTATATAAGAGTCCGCTTCTAGAGAAAACCTGGTAAATGGGATCCAGATATATGGTAATTTTCAATTCCTTTCAATTAATCTTGTAATCTGCAGTCCATGACTTTTTTGGTTTGAATATTCATTGTTCTTGTGATATATTTTTTGCAAGGACCATGGGAAAAATTTTATTTGGTTGTATATTTCATCATGGAATAATTTCAATTACCTTATTATTCTTTATCTTCAATTTTGTAAATATATATTCATGAGGCTTTCTGTATGCCTGAATTATTTGGATTTGATATTACTTTTGTTGTTGCTGGATAAATTATCCTTTTTTTCCTGACAACACTATTAATCTGAATATAGTGTTATTAATTTTTCATTCTATAGAGTTTCTTTTTGTTTTTGGTTATATTTTAAGATGTTTTAATTGTATAAAATTCTTGATTAGTTAAGTAAATTCCATTTTTTACTGTATCAAAGATGATGACAATTCTGTTGTGTATCAAGAGTTAGTATCTTGAAAAAAACAAAGCATCGAGTGTTGTGCTAGCTATTTTGACATTTATATTTGTAGACAAGGGGCCTGAGCTAGAAAAATTCCAACCGCACTGACGGAAATTCTTGGCTCCGCCCCTGAGTAGAGTAGGTTTGAAAGGAACATATGCGTTTGAGTTGTCTGCGTCCAAAGGTGGCGGGTGGAGCCTCCATTCATTTGCATTGACAAAATGTTGAAAGAAATCCGTATGACCAAAGTGTCTCATCAGTACGGTCTATATTTATTACGTACCACCGATGCGGGTTTTGCGGACCCAAGTACACCCGACGCAAAACTCCGAAATCAATAGATTTTTTGAGCCATTACTTTTTACATCCAAAAGACACCAACTTTATTTGGTTCGTCTGCTAGTGACTGAATGTATTGAACAAATGTATCCAATCCCAAGAATTTCACTAACGCCGTCCAAGTAGAAACGTAACCTAGCTAGTTTTACCGCATTTTTAATTGGTTGCCAAACATTGTGTTAATTAGTCTAGTGATTAATTTCTTGAAGATATATAGTATGGTCAACTACGCTAGAAATTAGATTATTTAATGTCACAAAGTACAACCCAGTTAGATCCACCAAATTAATAATTGAAAGTGGCATTAATTAACTTTGATTTTTTAAGGCCAAAGCCCTCTCGCTTGAACATCCTATATTACACATCGACAGAAATTAATAGGGTGGCCTTATTTGTATCCATCCATCAAATTCTGTGATTTCTGAGAAAACAGTTCGGAGCTCGATCTCTAATCATACACTGCTACATGAGATGAAATTCTAGCCAAATATATATATATATATATATAATATTTGTAATGTGATTCTGATGCAAGAAAACGAGCGTTCTACACCTTGAGACTATGTATTATAGATTGATAATTGAGTTTCTTGGACGAGTTCAATTTCTCGTCCATATTCTCTACTCCCCAAACCATCATCTCACCCAAACCCTTACACCAACTTGCTCTTTGAAAAAGCCATGGCCACTCTAATCAACCAAAGGAAAAGGATTGGACACAAGAATTAATCAAGTCAATTTTTGCATAAAGGAAAAGGATTGGACACAAGAATTAATCAAGTCAATTTTTGCATTTGAACACACACACACACACACATATATAGATATTATTATTTAAAAATATATAATAAGAATAATGAATGATTGATCTTGAACATGTACCAAAACTCAGATTCAAAACTATACTCGTATTGAATGAAACTTCGAAGTCCCTTCACATAATTAATGGCATCCCCTATCCAGCCAGAAAAAGCTGAAACTACAATTAATTGCACATGCACGATTCTTGGTTATGCAAAACTCATGATTCAATATATCCAAGTCAAACTCGTTTGGCTGCATTTAAAACTTACTAGTAAAATTTTATCTAAGGAAAAAAATTATTATGTAAAATAAGTAGGTTAAAAATGGGATCTTTCAATTCAACTTGTGAGGTTCATTCATGCATTGTGCAATTGAGAATCATTAATTCACTAGCGTTGATATATATCCATTCATGCATACCAACAAACAATCAAGAAAATCCAAAATAGTGAAACAACTTCACTCCAGTCCATAATAGCATCACATGCACTGCAGATTACATTAACACCTAGCTGGTTAATTATTACTACTTATTAATTAAGTTAAGCAACAAGAAGTTTGAAAAAAAAAAAAAATCAAAGTTTTCTTGCTTTTTTTTTTAGCTCATCAGATTTCATTACTGAGCATAGTCTTGTTCTGGAGCATTGAGCTTTTGCAATGCGCAATTGCACCCTGGATTGCACTCTGCAACTCCTCCATCGAAGAAGAATTCGAATAACCATACAAGCCCCGGTTCCCCGCTTGAACTTGAAACGAACCCGACCCGTTTTTACTCAGAATCCCGGAATGGCTTGGTGATGACCTCATCGACGATGGACAACTCGATATTATGCAATTTCTCCTCCTCGGATACCGTAAATTCCCTGAAAGTGAATGTGATATCATCGTTGCGTTTGAGCTTTCTTTTCTGGGATATTGATGATGAATTTCTTCTCGGCTTTCTTTGATGGATCCGTCGCCTTTCATGCACAATGTCACATTAGCAGATCTTGAAATTCTTGATAATGGCGGCATTTTCTGCTGCTGCTTTTGGGAGAGCTTTTCGTATAAAGGCTTCACCCTTTTCAAGTATTTGCGTATAACTTCTCTGGCATTTGCACTCATACGCTTAACTGATGAAGAAGAAGAAGATGATGAAGTCTGGTTCTTGGGTTCCTTGCGGAACACGGAAGAGAATCTTGAGAGGGAGAAGTATTTGGATGATTTCTTGGGATTATTATTATTGTTGAGTAGAGGGATGGCAGAGGTGGTGAGGCTTCTGAACTCGTCGTCGGTGGCAGAGGATGGGCGGGAGGAGTCGCAGTCGTGGAGGTTGAGAAGGAGGAGGTCGCTGGCGGCGGAGGAGTGGGAATCGGTGGAGGAATGAGAGTCACGCGAGGCGGTGGTGGTGGTGTCGGAGGAGGAGGAGGTGGAGGACGAGGCCAGGAGTAGGGTGCGGACCATGGAGAGTCGGGGTGAGAGGTGGAGGGGGAGGATCTGCCCCTTGTAGAACAGTTCGTCGGCTGGGCAGAGGGCGGCGGACGATTTACGGGGGGACAGAGAAATGGTGAATTCGAAGTCGGAGGAGGAGGAGGAGGAGGAGTGGGTGGGGGATGAGGGCAGGGTGTGGGACTTGGTGGGGGGGTGGTGGTGGGGGTTTCTCCTGCCCATTCTGCGGCGGCAATTACATTCTCGGCTACTACTCGGCGGCGGGCGGCTTTTTGAGTGGTGGGAGACGGCGGAGCATGGTGGTGATGATGGTGAGTGAAGGAGGAGATTTTGGAAGTAAATGGGGTTCTTTATATAACTTGGCAGAATTCCTACATTGGAGAAAGAGGGCTCTCCTAAATTGATATGGTTTCATAATCTTGTCTTCGGGAATAATTAGCGATGGCCACCTTCACCTTTCACAATATCGTGTACTATTAAGGCTTGTTTGGCAACTAATTATAATGAATTACTACTAGCAAGTGTAATAAGTGGTTATTGACAGCTTGTTTGATTCTCTTTATTTATCCAAAGTTGAGAAATTATATTGAGAAAATATGTAGAATGTGTATTGAAAATATAAAAATATTTGAAATAATATGTGGTTATAATTAAACAGTTGTCAAATTAAATGTTAAATCAATGATAAGTAAAATTATAATTGAAGAGAATAATGAGAATCAAACAAGCTCTAAGAATACACGTGACAAATTAGACATCTTTTAGAGACGTGACAAGATTATCACGTCAAATTCAAGTCATATTGTCTATGGTGAACTGTGGCGCGATTATTATATGCTCGAGTTTCGAATAAACAGTCATGGATTCCAATCACACACACTCATCTCTTAATTTCCCTCCTCTCTACTACTGCCCCTGTAAAAAAAAATGTGGTATCGTATTCATCGATGTGTAATGCGTGCATTATGAAATATTAGGGATTGGTTTTGAGTAATTGATATGAAATTCATGTTTGGTCGATTGTGAAGATTGAAGGGTTACATCACATGCAAGAAAGAAGCTCCAATTCAAAATCATTTGGTTAGCATTTAAAATTTATTTCGATTTACCAAATAATTTAAATTTCAAATTTTAAACACACGACGACACACAATTAAGCTATCTTTTTGATGTGATATAAATTTTTACATCATTCTAACTATTAATTCCACATAACACAATTATATTACGCCATCTATATAAAATTTAAATTTTAAATATATTTATAAACAACTCCATTTTAAAATTCAAAATTCTTAAAATTTCTACGGAGTCACGTGCTTCTGATTAGTTTTATGGCAGCTGTCACGTGCTTCCATCGTGAAGGGTGGAGGTTGGTTACCATATATGATTTTTATTCGAATTGGACTGTGCTTAATTAGTACTCCCAATTTATTTTAATAATAATATACTAAATTATCCCACTAATAATTTTCCCTTTTTCTCCTTAGTGAGTCCTTTTCTTTTCACATTAGTCAGCGACAAACATAATGAGACGATTTATTTTATTTTCATTTATAAGCTCAAAATCTTATCGGATACAAGTTAATTAAACTGTACATATTCACTTTACACTTAGTATTATTTCGACATTTGTTTATTGCTCTTCAGATATTCCACAAGACTTTTAGACTTTTAGTTGAGGTTACAGCAATAATAATATTTCCTTTCAAAATAATAATAATAATAATAGATGCATCTAATGAAATTCATATTAATAAAATAAAATTATTAAAGTGAAATAATTAATAAATAATGAAAACGATCTTAAATTTAGTTTATTGTATCATAAAATGAACTTTTCTTAATTTATGTGAAAAACGAATAGAGTTATTTTTGTGAGAGGAAGGTAGTAATTGATTTTAAAAAAATTAATTAAGGGTCATTAGTTATCAGAATTTTCCTAAAACCTTGTAATTTAGTAGTTCAATCTTGATCTGTTTCTTAGAAAAATTAAAGAGTAATTCTAGGGGGACATGAAAAGATGACATTATTAGGTGACATTCTCATGTGATACACATTCATTGAGTGATGATTATATGACTACTTTTTCATCATTTAATACAAGTGTATCACATGAAAATGCCACATAATAATGTCTCATTTTCATGTCCCCCTAGAATTTTTCAAAATTAAACAACATCACATGACATTAAGGTAATCGCACCTTCCAAAACATGGTTTAACTGCACATTAATCAACCGAAACATAAAAGAAAGATTCGCTCCAAATTTTTTTCAATATAGACTGTAGTAATTTGCTTTGAATTAGAGAAGATCTAACTAATTAATTAATGATCTAATAATAAATTAGTGAAAGGTTCATGTTGGACCCTTTTTCCAAGTCAAGGGTACCAGTGGTGTAATCAGCAGACATCGCCGGGGTTGGACCGTGAAGAAGTTCACAACTAAATCATTTGTATAACTTTTTTTTTTTTTTTAATTGACAAGTAAAATTTTTTTAAAAAATTGGGCCAGCGGCTTAGGCCCTTGGCTACGCCCCTAGGCAGTGTTTTAAGTTCTTCAATGAGGTTGAGAGACAGAGTTCAGTTCTGATTATTTTTTTCTTGTTCTTTTTCTCCTTTTCTTAATGTTAGTGGTGATATGCTCCTATCAAAAAAACGTTCCTTCAAATATGTAAATTGATATTACTTCTAATAAATCACTTCTTTCTATTGGTTTAGTTGTTTCATTAAACTGATCATGTCAAGTTCGATTCTCAAGACTATGCATTATAGTTACCGGGAAATACACATTCATAGAGTACGGGAAATATACATTCAAATATGCAAACTTGATATAACTTGTTTAACTGTTCCTATCATTGTTTGTTTATGTGATACACAATTTAAAACCTATTTATTAGTAACTTGTTTTAAAAGGTAATTCACACCAATTATAAAGTATTCACGAATATATGTTATATTCACTCAATAGTTTTATGAAACTTTCAGAAGGTGCTCATTTCTTATTCTATGTGGGTGTATGAATGCATGTCACGCAGATTCAAGCTTAGACAGCACTAGATTGCATAATTTCCTAGGTAATATTATTTTCCCACCCATTGGTGGGTGTATCGTGTGAGTCCACAAAGCTTTATTATCATTAGTGGTTTAAGGCATAAGTGGTGTAATCTTGCCTTTGCAAAGTTTACACATAAAATATGTTAATACCTACTATTTGGATGTCATTGAGAAGGACTTTTATAAGAATACGTAACAAAATGATGTAGGGTCAATTTTTACAATGATTTATTGACTTTGATGATAGATTGTGAATACATGTCAAAATAAAATGTGAAATTATAAATTCATCATTTGTGCAATGGGAAGTTAATTTAAGAGGTTGCCAAATGCACCCATCGATAATAAGAAGAGTCAAATAAGAATGGCATTTAATGATTGCAAAAATGTGAAAATGGGAAGTTAGCTTTTCCTAAATGTCTCTCTCTAATATGGTTTAGAGTTGTAAATAGATGAAGATGTGAAAAGTGCATAGTAACTGATTTTAAATGAATCAATATTCAAAACAAATAATAATAATAATAATAATAATAATAATAATAATAATAATTTTAGATGAATCAAAACTATTATATACCCCAAACATAAATTTTGTTTCATTTTTCTTTAAACATGAATCAAGAAAAAGAATCAATAATTTTCCTTATTGCAGCTTCTTCTTTTTCCCCCACTATTATTCATTTAACTAATCTCAACCACAAAACATGACTAAGTGGAACTCTTAGTCAACCACAACTACATGCCCCGTAGAACAAATAGAACTTCATTTTACGTCAAAGTGGAACTCTTTCAAGTTTCAACCTAACTTTGCTTGTAAAAGGAACAATAAAGCATTTGGGGCAAACCTATTCGATTTCAGAACAAAACAAAGTTTAGTGGCTTTTATCCTTGTGTAAACATATTAATATTAATTAAATAATTTTGGTATTTTAATGTAGAATAAACCATGTCATTCACACGAATTCGTCGGCGAACTTGAACCTAATTTGCATGTTTTTCAAAGGAAATGACCATTTGTACAATCACCATAAACATCACTAAGTTAATTGTCTATGAAAAAACATAAATAAGTTGAAGAAACATTTAAGTTTAGGCCTGTATCCCAATATAATGTCCTATATAAAATTATTTTGAAGTGTTTGGCAAACAAACCTAAACAGGTGTCACCTTCACTGATCTCCTGTTATCAAAGTGCCTTTGTGTCCGGGAGATTGATCATTGACAATGCCATAGCTTCTTTTGAACTGCTCCATTCACTAGGAAAGCAAAATAATGGAAACAAATGATTCCTCGCTTTTAAGCTAGACATAAAAAGGCATACGACCGAGTGGAATGGGGGTTTTGTTGGAGCGGTCATGAAGAAGATAGGGTTCCCTCCACGATGGATTCAGAGTGTGACGGACTGTATCTCTCAAAACACACAACTAATAGGGTTTACCAAGGATTTGTGAAGCTAGAGCAGGGATTGAGGCAAGGATGCCCCTTATCGCCACACCTATTTTATTTTATGTGCAGAAGTTTTTCATATCTGATTTCCAAGGCAGAGGTAGATGGAGAGATGCGAGGGCTAAGTTGCACCAGGAACAAACAAGTTGTAAGCTACTTATTAAGTTGCACCAGGAACGGACCAGTTGTAAGCCACTTATTTTTTGCAGATGACTCTTGTAACATCCCACAAAAGTTTAATAAGGAATTAAGCAAAATAATAGTATTTTGATAATGACAATGATTGAGAATTACTTGAAAGGTTACACGATTTAACACTAAGAAGTAGAATGTGACCAAAAAACCATACTGAATCATAAAGTTACAAGATTATCAAGAATTAGAATGTAACAATGCAATCATATTGAATTGCATCAATTGAAATGATATAAGATTTATCACTCAAATGAATGCCAAAAAGTTGAATATGGCAACAACATGATCGTATGGAATTGCATTAGTTGTCACTTAAATAAATGTCAAGAATGGGAATGTGACAACGTGATCGAATTAAATTGCCTCCATTGTAAAGTTAGAAGATTGCTACCCAACTAAATGCTAAGAATTAGAAAATGGTCATTGCCAATATAACCGATATTTTGACAATGAATTAAAAGGTGGTTATTAACAATTTGACTGATATTTTGATAATGAAATTGGATAACCATGTGAATTGCATAAATTGTGTTACAAGACTCAAAGATTGTCACTCGAATGATGCTTAAGAAGTAAAAACATTGTTAATGATTAGTATGACTTAAAGTATAGCTACTTAATTATAAAACTTATTAAGAAGAGGAACTCAAGTAATATGAAGTAAAGTACGATGACTTAATCATAATACATCATAAAGTATAAGGACTGATCGAACAATATGCCACCTTGCCTTCTGAAGTGTACGGCGCTACATTGCGCCATGTGTTGCGTTCTGGTTGGTGGAACTCAAAGACTTATTAAAATCAACTAAATTCGGATATTTCTAACGATTATAAATCGGGAGAATATAGGAGAATTCTCCAAAACAAGCCATCCTACCTTTCTTTCTCTCTCTCTCTCCCCCTCTCCACATCCTACAACCAATGGTCTTGTTTCTTGAGCTCTTCATATCATATATAAAGGAAAAATTTATCCAAAATTATTGTGGAGAGAAGAATAACCTTTAAAACCTATCAAAAACTTAGTTTTGTAGTTGGAAAAGACCTCTCTTTATATACATATATACATATATATATATATATAAACCAACTTGAAACACCACATTGATTGGGGAAAATGAATGTTTTGAGGGCATTTGTCAACAACTCAAAGAATCTTTGAAAAAATCAAGCTAAAGAGGTGAGTAAATCATCCTTTGATTCTCTTGTTACATTTTTAAAGTTTGATAAGAAAAGCATGGTTTTGATTGAAATTCCCATGGGATGAATGTGTATTTTAATGCATTCAAAAGTAAGATTGGTTTATTGCATTTGAATCACTAGTTGTTCTACCCGTTTTCTCTTTGTTTTGCTTTGCTGCCATATTAGTTTGAAATTCCGGTAAGGGTCAACCAGGATTCGAATGTGGACCTACTTAAATGTACATGGTCATGATTGAATGATATGAATCTTACGAGCACTACGGGTAGTAGTTTAACTAGCAATATGACCTTTTTGTGCAGTTGAAACTTTGTGCATTCAATGATTTTCTTGAAAATAAATCTTTCAAATGAAAGGTGAATCAAAGGGTTTGTTACTTACTGAGTATTTCGTACTCATTCTCTCTTTCAACAAGTTTTGTAGATGATTGAAGAGATGCTATTTGAAAAGCAAGACAAGCCACGAATTGGAGCATGCTCGCAAATGGGAGTAGAGTTTTGCATGTAGTGGAAAGCTATCTTTGAAGCTATTATGAATTTAATACCTTTTGCATTAATAAGTATGTTCACCTCTCTATAAATGTATTTCTATTAATTGGAAACTTACTTTTCAGAATGATAGCTTCATAATAATTTGTCTTGACTAAATTAATTTTGCTTGCCTTGGTAATCAATGAAACATATCTATTAATATAACTTGTTGTGTTCTTTACATTTTATTGCAAAACCAAGTTTTAATGATTCTTTAAAATATAACAACTTATTAGTTTAAATAATTAGCTTTATAGAACGTTAAACTCTATAAGATAAGCATAATTAATTTATTTGTACGTCCCGTCCCCGCTGTTTGATATGAAAGCTTCCGCTATAAACTTTGTTAATCAATATAATATATTATTAAATAATTGATAATTGGCGGGAGCGTGACGACTCTACCCTCTTTACCTGGGCTAACATACAAGATGTGCTAGGTGTGCTAGAGATCATAGAAACACACAATCGGGCATCAGGACAGAGGGTAAATATAGAAAGAACCTCTATTACTTTCTCATCGAGTGTTGGGCATGAACAAAGGCGGCTAATTGGGGATCTTCTAGGACTCGATGTCATGCTCCAACATGACTGTTGCCTCGAACAACTAGCGACGGTGGGGAAGAACAAAAAGAAGATCTTTGCTGGCTTGAAAGAAAAGATATGGTAAAATATCCAATCTTAGAAGAGAGGATACTTATCCAATACGGAAAGAGAAGTTATGGTTAAAGCAGTCTTACAGGCAATCTCCACATACATTATGAGCCTATTTCGGATTCCTAGTAACCTATGTAGAGAGATTAGAAGCATTATCCTAAAGTTCTAGTGGGGAGGAAAAGACGATGAAAGGAAGATGGAGTGGGTTAGCTGGAACTCAATTTGTAAAAAAAAAAAAAAAAAAAACAGGTAGACTGGGATTCCGAAGTTTGCAAGTTTTTAATTAGAGCTTAATGTCAAAACAGGTTTGGTGCCTTCTTAATGACCTGGATTCTATGGCTGGATGTATTCTCAAGGACAAATATTTACCTACTAAAAATATCCTTCAAGTTGAGGAGAAGCCAGAATGCTCGTATCTATGGCAAAGTCTTATGTGGGGAAAGGAAATTACTAGAAATGGATTGAGATGGCAGATTGCTGATAGAAAGTAGACCCATATATGGGGAAGTAATTGGCAAATTGGAAACCCTTCCATGCGGCCATTTGTACCGCAAATTGACAACATAAATTGGGTTCGAGATCTATGTACCGACCAAGGTGACTGGGACTCGGATTTGATTGAAAACAATTTCTGGCCAGTAGACAAAAATTAGATTCTAGCCATGCCAGTGGAAGAAGAAACTCACAAAGACCGTTTAATTTTGAATTTCACAAAGAATGGATTTTTCTGTAAATAGTGGATACCATTTTATGTTTGAGAGTGAACATCACATTGAAGAAGGGATGAGTTCATTGACGGACATGGAATGACAAAAACTTTGGCAGCTAAATATTCTTCCATGAACAGAACACTTCATTTGGGGGTTAATGAGGGGGCAATGCTGGGAAACTACAATTTAGCAAGAAAAATGATGGAGACAGTGCTGCGTTGCCCAAGATACAAGGCTTATGAATCATATTTACATATATTTGTGCAATGCACTTGGATGGTGCATGACAGGCGAAATCGCAAGTGTACGATATCGTTCAAGTAGTATAGGACTAGAAGAGTCCCAAATATCGATCCCACAGGGAAAGTTGTCACCTATTTCTATTGAGTCAATTTCACACCAGTTGAATAAGAAAATTAAAAGTTTGTAAAAGAATAATGGGATTGTTTAAACTAAAAATTAAATACTTTATCTATTTTAATCTAGGAAGCAACTTAAATTAATGGACTAGAAAATATATAAATGGAAGCATTGAGACTCATGAATCCACAATAAACAGGCGTTCCAATTATGCAATCCCACTCATGACAATTCACCATCACGTGCTCACAACCAGTTTCACAAGTTTAATTGAAAACCTCTCTCGAGCAAATTCAAATCTACCCAACCAAGTAAACCCACTATATCTCTATGTGAATTTCAACCTAGTTGAGTGCATTAATTAACAAGAAACCATTTTTGTGGTCACACAAATCATAAAAGTATATCCCTATCTTCTATGCAATTTATGTTTTCTATTGAAGTGCTAAATTGGTGACTTACCTCTCGGTTTCCTCA
>CAVNYN010286894.1:0-32423 GCA_963692815.1 Nyctanthes arbor-tristis
GGAATATTTTGGTTGTCTTAGTTTGTTGACCAAGTCATACATAACTTCTAGACAAGATAAGGAAACCCAAGAAAGCATTTGATCAATGCCGCCAATCTTATCGTACCTAACAATAGAATGCCACCCAACCAGCACAAATAACGAGCTGGAAGTCTGAAACTAATTCAACACAGGCAGAAGTCACAATATTATTATTGTTTTTAAATAAATTTATTTTGAACTGCTATTATATTTCTTATATAAGAAAGCTAATGACTTCGAAGCATGATTAGGAATTAAGAATAAAAAAAAAAAAACCCTATTAGATATTGTTATGTGCATCACATTTTTTTCCCATATGCCAAGACATACCTAAATACTAGCATATGGATATCACGAGTTTGACTTTAAACAATGGCAGGTTAACACAATCTAAGTTCAAAGCAAACCATTTTCAATCTTATGGACACATTTGCAGATGCAGGTCTAATCCCATTCATTTTAACCAGTTTCCATCCTATACCAATCCAACCCATGAAGCCACCTTTATCACACACTTCTTCACAAAAACACAAGAGACCAGAATCACGGTCCAAAGTCCAAAACGCATTTAACTCAGAACACCGTATGCAAATACCTAAAAGATGTAATCCGTATAAAAATCACGTCAGGTGCAAGTGAGTTGTCATTAAATGATCAAAGGGTACCCTTTGGGATGAAGCTATTCTTTCTGAGCCAGCATGTGGGATGGGGAACAAAATTAAATTGACAAAAATCACCAAAGGTAACTCAAAACATTAGAAACCCAAGGTGCCTCAAAACATTAGAAAGTTTACGCAGTTGGATATTCTAGATCTCTGAATCAACTGGTTTATTACCACAACACTAATACAATATCTTTGTCTTTTCTTCATGAGATAACGGTTTGGTTGTAAGGTATTTGACACCTGAAACAGAAGTAAACAAAATAGACTAATGGAAAAAATTCATTAGCTGAAACTGTCAGCCAAGTTATTGTTCTATTTCTATTTCAATGGCCAAACCACTTTTATCAATATATATTTCACACCCAAGTACCGTACAATCACTTATTTTCACACATACTATTTCAATTTTGAAAGAGAGGGGAAAAAATGTTAAAAAAGACAGTATGGGCTCACTCCATGCTAATTATAATCTTTAAATGAAATACTTGAAAGGAAGCCCGGAAAGTAGACAATATCCTTACCTCTTATCAACCAGGTCAGTTTTATTGCCAACAAGAACAATGATTACATCACTTCCTCTTTCCGTTCGAACCTCTTCAATCCACTTTGCTGTGTTCAGGAAGGACTGCCTACCTAAAATCAAAATCAATGTGGGGGGTGAATGAAAAATCAATATGACTTGAACTTGATCCAACATAAAGAACTAAGTCCATCCAAATGAAAGAGGATTTAAAATACTTTTCAATTATGAAGCTTATTATCCATTGCTCAATGAAAAAGCATTTCTGCAGCAAACATCACATGAACTTCATAAAAAATTTTGACCTTCTTATATGGACTCATAATTTTTATAACATTCTTGAAATTTTGCATTTGTCTCTACACGTATAATAGTTGTACTGAACATAGAGATAGGGGAGAAGGAACCTACTTGCAACATCATATACAATGACTGCTACGGAGGAGTCCCTTATATAGCTTGGAATGAGACTCCTAAACCTTTCTTGTCCAGCAGTATCCCTTTATGAACAAAATTCAAGATTACTCTTCAAGAAAGCAGATGACTCAATAAGACATCAGGCAGAAAATTTCAGTTATGGGAGTTAAGAACCAGTGAAACAGAACTTCAAAACGGAAACAACTTTCCACTTTTAGGTTGATGTTGTTAATTAGCTACAGTGTTAATTAGCTACAGTGTTGCACTTCAATGTCGCTAAATCCAGTGTAGAGACAGTTATAAGTGCAACAACAGAGAGTGAAAGTAGGTGTTAGTGCATTGCTTGCATATAAACATGGTAAGAATGTCAACGTGACTGATTAAAGAACACACTTTCAAAATGCGTTTATAAATTATAAAGGAGGTATTGCAAATGGATAAGGTCCCCAATCAATTCCACTATCAAATCCAATAGATACTTGAAAGTACCATCTACTGACATGTTAAGAAAGAAAAATAAAAAGGAAAAGGAGCAAATACTAATAAGAGTTTATGCTTGCAATGGTGAAAGCTGAATATTAACATGTAAATAGTTATGGGAGATGTCTAGGACTCGAGACACCAATATGCACGACATCATTGCATCAAGAACCATTGCATACCAAAGCTGCAATCTGACTGTTCGATCTTCGAGGTACATGGTCTTTGACAGGAAATCAATTCCAATAGTAGCCTGAACAAGGAGTTTAAAAGCAATCATGAACTGGTAGGAATCTTTCCAACCAAAAATATAGCATCTCTAAGATTAGCCAATGGAGTTTGTTCAATAAGCAGATCCAAGATTTCAAAGCAGACAAACAAGCACGCTGGCTATTCAATATCAAACAATCCATCAAGCTCATTTTTATCTTACTGTCCATGTATTTAACTATATTTCTCATTTACTGCACAAAAGATTGGCAACGGACCATTATTTCCTCCAAAATGACAGAAAACAAAGTCAAAAAACAATAATCATAAAACCAGCGAAATTCGTCCATCGAATATTCTCAAAAAATGAATATGCAAAATCAGAAGTCCAGATCAGGTGAAAGCACAACCTTTGAGTTCTAAAAAAAATGGTAAAAAGAATCAGGGCCTACCATCAACCTACTCAGCAGCGGCAAACATATGATCACCACCGAAGAAATAAAAATTATAAGAGAATGCTATAAATTTTGAAATGTGAGATATCAGATCCACACTCTTTAACCAAATCAAAAAATTAAATAGCGAAAATCAAACAATGAACTTTACTTTTACCTGATAAGTATTATCGAATTTATCGTACATGAAGCGGGTAATGATACTGGTTTTCCCGACCGATTGATCTCCCAAGAACACCAATTTGTACTTCGCGAGAGCCGAAACAGGAGCCATCAATCAACTTCAGGAGAATTCAAAAGATCAACCGGATCGGGCAAGATTTTCCGACGGAAGGTTTAAGATCTCGCCGGAAAAATGATCATGAGTTTCACAGAGAGAATCGATACAGCTCGTTTAGTGATGGGGTGGTATATTTAGAGAAGCGGGAAAATTTTCTTGTTGGTCCCGGACTTATATACCCTAATCATAAATTCATCCTCAATGTTTGGCTTCTTGGCAGCATGGTCCTCGACATTCACAAAACGTGCTTTGTTTTGATCAACATGCTGCAATCGAATTTCGAATATCATGTGATCATGTATGAGCGCGGAACGAGTATTTTTTCAGAAGAATTGATCTAATACTAGATATCTGATACTTTTACGGCATAAGACAGATAATGTCATACAATACAGTCACTGATGTCACATCAATGACTGATACATTAAACGCCTCGTGTTAAATCATTTATAGAACCGAGACACCCTCTTTCTCTCACATAGAGTAAAGGCCCACATATAAAACCACATGTGTAAAAAAGTAAGGTATATGAAAATTTTCCAATACAAAACAGATTAACGAACTATATCAATCTATCATAAGTCTACTAAATTATAGAAATTTCTAAAGAATCATGGCTGAGTTCCTTACGGAGTTTGGTTTCTAATCAGATACTACCATATAGTGTGTGTCAGCCCGTGATTGCAGACCGGGCTCCGTGACCCATCCTTGTTTCCATAACCGGACCTACTAAATTATTATAAACCTACTAAAATTATATACAACTTCTGTTGGAGCTTTCATAGTGTTCTAAATCCTAAATCATCACATGTAATGGAAAAAATATGGTTGGTAGTCACAACTCCATCACTTCTTCATCGTATTCTTATCTACAAAAGTTATCAGTTAAGATATCTATTAAGAAAAAAATATGTTTCATACAAAAGTTCAAATCAAGCATTTAGATTGAAATTTTATAAAAATGCTTGTAAGTAATTATCTTTCATCATTACAATATTTTATTATGGATCTAAAATAGCTTTCGCCACTACCCACATATATTGCCTTTTCTCAACGTCAAAATTTTTTGCCATCATCTTTTTCGATTAAAAAATCTTCATCTTTTTATTCTTTTCTCCAAAAAACTTGGTTTGTTTATTGTGGTTATTATACCTGTGAACTTTGGAGACTGTAGTAAGTTGGTAAAATATTTGACACTTGTAGTGTTTCTTTGCGCGAAGCATCCTTCATCAGGTAAAAATACAAACATAGACGAATTTCCGAATTTCCCATCTTGCTATTGTGAAGTGTGAACCCTAAAACCTGAGTGTTAACAGTTCCACCCCGCTGGAGAGGGAGAGGGCATTCATCTCAGATAGCACCAAGACGAATGGCGTCCGCATTGAGGTCGAGCATCCTGCGTCACATTCGGGTCCCTGTATCTCCGATCCTAGCCCTAAATGGATCCAGGATAACTGCCGTCCGATCAATGTCATCGCACGGCGACGATCATCTCGACAAGCAAGAATCTTGATCGAGTCGTCGGCATCGTCAAGAGCTTCCCCAAAGTCGACCCTTCTAAGGTCAATCAACTGTTTCCATTTCTCTATTTTTCTTCTCGCATTGTTAATTCTGAAACTCATTGCTGGTATTCTATAATTCTGTAGGGTGTCAATTTTTTATGTGGTATTTAAGCTTGAGAGCTAGCTGAGGGGTTTTGAGTTTTAGGTGGTAAAATAAGAGATTACAAAAGAAACTTATTAGTTGACCATAACTTCGGGTTAAAGTATGGAACTTTGTATAGTTTGCCTCTTATTTATTGAAGTGGAACTGCTAAATACCCAATTTGCACCCTAGGGTTTGCAATGCAAAATTTTTTTGCCCCTTTTTCCCCACAAGATTTTGAGTTGTTCATTTTGGAGAACAAGACTTGTAGGTTGTCAAGCAATTTTTTCAGGAATAAATGATAGAAGAATTGAAGAAAACACATGGTAGAACCATGAATTGTAGGATTTGCTTTAGTAGGAGAAAAACAATTGTTAACTAGTAAATCCTGCTTTGCTGGTCATGATCTATTTCACAATCTGAGGTTAACAGTTTCAGGTTTCAACATTATTTACATAAAAATTTCCAGCTTAGTTCACTGAGGATCTCATGCTCCTGTCAAATAGCTCTTTCGATCGATTGGATATCCAAGTAAATTCTGTATAATTTTGTCTAGATCGGAAGAGCGTCAAGTTTTGGCTTCTACTCCTGGACCTCTGTCCATTCGTTCACCATTTTTGGATAGTTTTGGAGACCCTATACTTGCAAGAATGCTTTAATGCGAAATATCTTCACTTGATGATGAAAGAAGCATTTCTCTCAGTAAAACAAATATAATTTTTGGGTAAAATTTATATGCCTGGTTCAGCTTGAAGATGTTGACGTAACTGCATTGTGGTTTACCATTATCTTTGGCATCCTGTAGTGGCTCCTTTTTGTTGTGCTGTTACTTGTACATTTCAGAAATATTACTAGCTTGCTTAGATTATTGTAGAAGACCAGCTCATAGGTGCACCCAGTTAACATTTTTATTTCTCCCTGCATCCGACAAAGGTAGTCGAGTGTACAATTTTCATCCGTCCCAAAAAGATAATCTACTTACGATATTGAGCATGTCTATAATTTTTCATTTTCATTTATGCCCCTATTTAATGTATTTGTTATTACTCCACATAAACTATCTATACATTGAAAATATTTGTCAAACAATTAATGAGACATGAGGCTATATAAGGAAAAACACAGTAAAATTTAATGTTTCAACTATATTAACTATTCTATCTTAATATGTATGAAAATTGGGACTATCTTTGTGAGACGGAAGGAGTATTATCTTCTTGCTGTTTGTGATACAAATATCGCTTAAGTCTATTTGGAGATTGAGACACTGGTATACTGGTATTTAGAGGCTATTTCCTACGTGAGACCATCTCTCCTATAAAATAGGTCAATTATAAGTTGCTACACCCAATGTCTGACTAAAGAATGCCAATAAAAGTTATGCAGTAAGAGATTTTAAAGAGTAAAAATTTTCAGGTGCTTCAACAAACTCTCTATTTTAACTCTTTATTTTGTTATATTCTATGAACATTTATTATTTTCTATTATCCATTGTTTGATTTGTTTTCTTTAAAATGTGAATGACCAAACAATTCAAATGTAGTTTCAAAAGGAACATTGGGAACTGCAATTATTAATGAATAGAGTGAATTTGGCTCTCTACTTTTGGAGAGCCAAACCACCTCTTTATTTTAAAAAATTAAAATAAAGAGTCTCTTGGAGAAAATTTTTATGCATTCGCTCTCTAACTTAAAGAGTATTTTTTGTTTAAAGAGTCTGTTGGAGATGCTTTTAGTTGGTCATCCTAAAACCAGTCAACATGCCACCTACAAAATCAATGTTTCATTCTTCTTAATCTTGCTGATAAATTATCAAGATCTATTGATTTGATTTCAAGTTTAGATGACAGTTCCTGAGCACTTGGCTTTTTGGTTTGCCCATGTTGATTGTACTGCTTAAACAAGCTGTTAGGTTTAGGGAGTTCGGTTGAATGCATGATACACGTTGAATTGAATGAACCAGCCTTTTAGAGAAGTTTGACTTGATAAAAAATGTTCTAGCAATCTTTTCTTGTTTTGACGTTGTTTTCATGACCAATATTAACCCATTAATGTAAAGTCAAGCTCATCTTACAGGTAGAAGCACTTTTTTCCTCTTAATTACTCTTTGCTTTAGGTTTAGACACATCGTTACACAAATATTTAGGTAATAGTTGAACAGGTGTAACCTATAAATTTGACCTGTAGTTAGCTCATAGATACTTCTTTTTTGTGATTTCTGAACTGTAGTGTATTTGAAAAAGAAAATATCCGCTCTCACAAGCATGGGGAAGTAGGCACATTATTATGGCTCTATTGAATTTTGCGGCTTTTCTTATAAACATATCAAGTTATCTCTCTTTCTCGCTTTTGTCATCTAGCTGTGTGAAGGCTTTCTACTGGATCCCGATTCTTTATCTAAAACAAATAATAGATGCATTGGCACTCATCAGTTTAGAATAGAGTGTGCATTAGAAGTGAGTTGCTTGTTACCGTAGTCTTTAGTTAAATACTGAGACTTTCTTGGAATGGGGATTGTTAGCATTGTTTCTGTGTTTTACCATTTTTTTTAAAATCTTATTCATTTAAAGGAATTAGCCCTGAGTCTTGCTGGTGTGTGTATAAAAAAGGGAAAAGTAAGCTTGATATTTTACTTATGCTTAAATTTTTAGAATACAATTTGATTATCTATAGAGCCATTGCTTACTACAAGCTCTGGATTTCTTAGCGCATGATGCTTTTGACGAAGTTATAGAATCTTAACCTTTTCGCATTTCTTATTGAACATTGTAAAAATTGAATTTATTCTGCAGATCCTTGTCGGATATTGATGAGAGACTGATATATACCGTCTTGTTTGTATTTCGGAAAGGATAAGATAAATTGTATTTCAGTAGTTATTACTTAGATTTTTTCATGGTACGCATTATCTTAAAATTTTCTTGTGCAGGTTACTCCTGATGTTCATTTTCAGAAGGATCTGGGTTTAGATAGCTTGGACACTGTGGAGATAGTGATGGCTATTGAGGAAGAGTTTAAGCTAGAGATTCCTGACAAGGAAGCTGATAAAATTGACTCCTGTTCTCTTGCAATTGAGTATGTCTATAACCATCCAATGGCTAGCTAAGTTATCTGAAAATTTTTTTTCTGAAGTATCATTTCTTCAAGACAGTGAGACATACAGCTCTATTTGTGTTTGGCTTGTTGGAATGTTGTAGAAAACTGATCCTTGGTCAGGAAATAAATTGGCCCTGTTGGATAAAAAGTAATTCCACAGTGGGTTTTAGATTCTTGTTATCTTCTGTCGTTATACCATGAATTTTAGTTGTCATTTATTGTTCTGTTATCTAAAATTTCATGTTCGGTAGTTACTAAAAACTCTTTTAGACTGTTGTCCAGGATTTTGATCGATTGAACTGCTACCTTCTATCTGCCTAGGCCACAGTTAGATTCATTCTTTATCCATGTCTCCTTTTGCTTTCACAGTTTCAGATCTTCATGTGGATAGATTCTTTAGATCGTTGGTGATAATTTATAGAAACCTACTCATTGATTCCCGATTAATTGCTTAATTTTGAAAATGTATTAAAGTGAAGAGCAGCATCAGTGACTTTAACCTGACTCGCAATATATACGAGTCAACTTCTCCAGTTTGCTCAACTCGACAAGTTGGGGGAGATTGGTCTTTGTAGTCTGGTCGGCCAACTTGACATGAATCTCTACCCATGTGCATTCCTCTACCTCCATACATGAAAGAATATGTACTGTGGAACTCCATGCATCCATTTCTGAAGTTCTTCACATCTTACAAGTATATGCTTTTCATCATCCTCAGACGAGCTATTAGTTTTTGCTGAATCATCTCAGTTTAAGTCTGAAATCTGACAAGGAAGAAAAAAATGCAAGTATTGACCCATTTGAATAAAAATTTTCTTCTACAGTTCTCATACTCGTTCCATCTTTGTCACTCTTTCTTAACGTGACTGAACTGTGAGTGCCGAATGAGTGACAGTTGCCAGAATGCTCGTAATTCATTCTGAGAAGTTTACATATTTGTTGGTTTTTAACAACATTGGTGTAAAGATAGATTATAATCTATCCTAATGGCATGTGGATGGCCGTTTTATTTCCCAAAATTTATATCCTCTATAAGCTCTTCTTAAAATTCATTTGAAGGCTACTAGAATTTGCAAAGTGTTTGGCAACTAGTTGGATTATAATTTGGATTATAATATGCGACGTAGCATCATCTTAGAGGTTGTTTTGTGTAAAAAGTCAACAATTGTGGCTTGAATTGTACTTTTTGACTTTTTGAAAAAAGTGAAACAAATGAAATGAAACGATGTGTGTGACAACTTATTTAAATTATAATTTGAATAAGTTGTCAAACACATCGCAAGTCTCACGCAGCTGGAAAGTGCAACCTTGGTTGGGCTGCTTAAAAGGTCTAGTCGGCAAGAGAAACTTAAGTGGAATTGCGTATGTTGAATGAGTTATGTCCACTTGTGAACCACTCTCACCCAATAAGATGAGACTAGCTTAAACATCGAGATGATAAAATTATCTAACCAGCTTAAATATCGAGATGATAAAATCATCTATCTTGATCTCTCCGATCTTCAAAAGGCCTGACATCAATACATCATTTAGGGGACGTGAACGTGAGTTTGCCTGATGATGTGGATGCTTCACATCATTTAGTATATGTGAACGTCAGGTTGCCTGTGAAGTGAATGTTTCCTTATGTTAAGGCGTTTCACGTTATAGTCACATCAATCAATGAAACGCATGAGAACATGATGAAAATCGTGTGTGAATAACACGCTCATTCGAGAATTTTTAAAGCGAAAATGTAATGACTTAGAAAGTGAATATTAAGAATGAAGTCATAAGACAAAATATTAAGTAGAAGTCACTCTTCCATTGATATTGCTTTTCCATAAAGGCTAAAGAGTAAAGACCCCTTTATCTACAGTACTGTCATGGACCAAAACAAAGATTCATCCTTGAAAATGACAAATATCTCTCATATCCACATATTCTTTTACATAAACTATAATAATTTATGAATGATAACAACAAAGAAATAAAATTCCCATGTAAACAAGAAAATGATCATCAAAATACTGTTAGTAATCACTAATCAGACATCTGATCCTTTCTGAATAGTCTTCATAATAGAGAGAGCCACAGCAGAAATCTGAAATGTATTCTGGTTTCTCTTTGTCAGCGGAGAAATTAAACCTTTTCTCTCCTTAAATCCATCTTCACAAGTTGTAGCAGCATCCATTACAGAACTTATTTGCACATTCGCATCGTTGTATTGCTTAGAGTTGTAGTATTTCATGGCCTGCTTGACAGTATCGATCGCGTCAGAGAACATATCAAAGCAATCCTTCAAACATTGCTTGGAATAAGGATTCCATTTCTTGTTTTTGAGCAGATGTTTGATGTAGCAGCGGGTGTCAGTAACGTTGTAGCGCACAAGCCTGATGGAGATCATCCCAAGCCCTTGTAGACTTGCGCACCGGCTGGCCGGAGCTGCCTGTAGGGAAGTTGTGCAGAAGTTGTAGCTGATGTTTGGATCATCGTGTGCGGATGCTTTACACGTCTCATTGATGATTAGACTCTGGCCGTTTGTCTTCGGGATCGTGATCAGGAAGGAGAGGAAGAGGACTGGAAGAATGGGAAGAATGGTGTGGAAGAAGGGACTCATTGTTTTCTTGGAAATTTTGGGGTGTTATTTCTGTGTGTTCTGTTGTAGGTCTCTATTCTTGTGAGAGGATGAGAGGGTTTATATAGCTAAGCTAGTAATATGAGTTGGTGTAAATATTTGGTTGTTTGGAAGTAACTGTCTTTTCTTGGCCAATCATATCCATTGCCCATAGATAACAAAAAACCCAACTTCCACCTGTTTGGCACGTTAGAATGAATAAAACTTTGAAACCAAATTCTGGCTTCATTGCATTCATGTTACGTATTAATGTATTCTTCTAGTCTATTATTCATGTACTATGCGTAAAAAAAGTTCACTAACGGCAAGAATCATTATCCTGTCCATCAAGACCTCTTTATGAAGACAGCTTCTTTCAAAATACACTATGCACGTGACACGTATATATATCGAACTAAATAATATGATATAAAGACTCGGAAAGAAAAACCAGTTAACTTCTTGTATGTAGTCTTGTGCTATGTTCTATTGTATCAAATGATTATTATCAAACTAGTACTTATTATAATAACACTGTTCAGATTAATTTTTGACAGCAAAACATTAATCTTTTGGGAGCTATACAATATTATATGTAAAGATGTGAATTAAAAATGACATATAGAATCGACTTATTGCTCGTAATGATGGTTAGGGGATTTGGCTCTTTTGACCCTTTGACAGGCAATCAAAAGTTGTCCTTCAATGTAAAACAACAAAAGCGCCCTTTTGAGATTCTTTAGAATAAATAATGTCTATATTATTCGACTTAATTACACCAAAATAATTTCTCTATATTATTCTTTATATTAATATATATTTATTCGATTTACGCCAAATTAATAATATTCTTCCATATCATACAATTATATTTTATCACCATATATATTATTATAATAACTCTAGAAAAGCCTGAAACTTATAAACCATATTTTACGTTTTAGTTTCGCTTTGTCACGTTTTGCATGTCTAGCTTTGTAAAAGCTTATACATGCAAACTTTTTTATGAATTGTAATGATATTATCGGGTACCGCATGATCATTATTAAGTTTGATTTCAATAACGCATATTCTCTATGATCGAGTTTAAGTAACTATAAACCGCATTACGTTGACAAGTGGAATATTGTCTCATATGACCAATTAACTCAAATGGTCATTTTGTTCGACCACATCTTTTCGTCTAGAACCGCATGACGACCTGCATCTTTAAAATTTGTTTATCTCGTACGTGTTAACCTATATTGTCTAGGGTAACATCACATGTAAACAAATTGGGTCCCTCAATTTTATTGCTTATACGCATCTATTACATGCCAAATTAATTATGCCATGTTCAGTGGCAGCAAAGTATGCTTTTAAGGAAAGAAGCACTCCACATTAACATTCCATAAACATGTGTCTCTTAAGACTTTTTTTTGACTTTAGGGTACAAAACCTTATCCCAAAAATTCTTACACGAACTAACTTTTGGAAAAGAGGAAAATGGAAGGTGACAATGTCATTTCTAGTTTATTACTAGATGATTAAAAAAAGAAAAGCGAAGAAGAAAAGCAATGATGGAGAAATATATAAATTCGCAAATTCCTATAATCTTTGGACTTGACTGAATTGTGAGAAATATAGAATTCTTGTATTGATATTTGTCGTATGTTTAAGGCAAAGAGGGGGGGGGGGGTAAATATAAGGTATTCTATTGGAAATTGAGTAGTCTCGATCTCCTACTATATGTTTGACGAGAATATTTTACTATACGCACACATAGCAGGAGAGTTGTTAAACGCTCTTCCGATCTGTCTCACTGTGAATGAGTTGTTTATTGATTTTCCACCATGTGTCTAATATAATAATCCCGTCAATGTATGGTGGGAGATCATTTCAAATTTTGAGTGATGAAAATCTAGCTCTAAACACAAAAAAGACGGGATTCGAAAAAGAATATCAATTGAAATGTAAAAAAAAAATAATAATTCTAAATCGTATCAAATACATGTCTTGAAAACATTACCTTGCCCTCCAAAAGTTTGCTTAAAAGAGAAAACAACAAATAGTTACACCCCCTCAGGGTAAACTTTCTTAAATCAAACAATGGAAAACTATCTTATTTCTGCAATAATTCGAATGGTCACCTCTTGCAATTGCACAAAAAGAACTTTGTGTCCAATTTTCTTGTCCGCCTATAGACTTTGTCAAAATTCTTTCCAATTTTTTTTTTAAAGAAAGATACGATTTCATTAAGCACAACCATCCCCAAATCGGGGTACGAAAACAAAAGGCATACAAACAACCCAGTGCTTCTCCCCTACATTGTGCAAGGCAAAAGAAGCCATTTGGTGTGCCACGCCATCGTTAGTTCTAGGAATAAAACAAATAAGTCCACAATGTAAAACATTACATAAAGCAATAATATCATAAAGAATTAAAGCATCCTCCTCCATGCCACAAAGCGAATTGAGCAGTTTCACCAGCAGTTGAGCATCAAGACACGCCTCCTCTAATTGAAATCCCCACAGCCGCGCGAGCTTCGACCCATATCGCAAGCTTCAAAATTCTTTCCAATTTTGATAGTGTTGTTTAATCATCTTATCGTTAGAAATTGTTTAAACATCATTGGTTCTTAATTTTGATTGAATATACGTGTATAAAACAGTGATACGGACTTTGGAGGATACTTGGGTTGGAAATGAGGTGTTTCCATATGAAGAAACCATGTGAACTCAATATAAATACGTTGACACTTTCTTTTTTGTTGAGGGGAGGGGCGGGATAGAGAATTTAAAATAATATTTTTTCATGAGTGTCGACACTCTTAAAAAAGGTGCCAACAGTTCAGATTTCTTTGCGTCTTTTGACCAAGAATCACCTTAATTCATATCTAAAGCATTAGAAGCAAAATGAAAAATGCTCAATCAAAATATCTAACTCAAAATTTCCACAAAGTGTTATTCAAGTTTGTTTATCCAAGTTTTTTTTTTTAACTTGAAGAAAATCTCAAATTGCGAAGATGTGATGTGATTACTCTTACAAAATAAAATACTCAATCTTGTGGCTGTATATATCATTCGAGGACACTAAATCTTGAGTCGTGTTTGAGTCTTTCCATTTTTTTGTTGACTTTTGTGTTTAAGCCCACAAGTTTTCATGAGAAGGCGCATTTTACAGAAAGGAGACTTGGTGTAGCCAGTGTGGACATGATGCGCTATTCCTTATTTTCCATGTGCGATCCGAAATAATTAGTGGGTTTTAAAGAAACGATAAACTAAAATATTTACTGTTCAAAAAAATAATTACGCCTACAATTGATTGTATTACCTCCGTCTTATAAAAATAGATCCAGTTTCTATTTTAATTTGTCCCACATTATAGTCCATTTATATAAATGATGTTGAACAATTAATTTCTTTTACAAATAAACTCTTAGTTCATTAAATTAAATTAGTCTTAAGTAAGTGTATATTAAGAAATTAAGTGTAAATTTTATATTTCGAACCACATTAATTCACATTTCTTAATCCATGAGATTAGTTGATATTGAATAGTGGTTATTAGGAATGATAATGAGAAAAGCAGAAGATTCCAATCTCCATCCCTATTTTATTGAAAATTTCTGTCCGCGTCCCCTCCCCATTCTCAACCTAATCGGGGCAAACGCAAATTCCTCTTGTTAAGTTAATTTTTTTGTTTATATAATATATATAAGCTAACTAGATATACCAAACACATAAAACAATTCAGTAGTTAAATCTGAAAAATAAAATCACTTGGCTCTTTTCCCTTCTTCTTACCTGCTGCAAGATGGCTTTCTATTTCCTTGTTTTTCTTTTTCTACTCTTGATCATTTCTCATCTATTCTTATTATGATAAAATTTCTTTAGGATTGGGTTTTTCTTGCCCTAAACCATGATCTTGATTGATTAAATGTCACTTGAAAAATGGATTGTAGAGATTTGTATAACACACATTATTTCCTTCAAATATGTGGATAAAATCAATTTGATCAATTGTTATATTTATAAAATAAAATTTTCTAGTATTTTCAAGAGGTAACATTCCATGTTAGGGTCATATGGTGCCCTGAAACTAAAATTGGCTAATATGGCCTTGTTTACTATCACTAGTCAAACTTTGAGTTATGCTACATGAACAAAATGACATACAAAATACCTAATAAAATTAACACATGACGCAATCCTATTTTTCAACACATCACATTATTTTTCCATCAACACTTGTCACATAACTACTTGTTAATTTTGTCATTTTTTTGTATCTCTTTTTGTCCATTTAGATTTTTCCGCTTCTATATTACACTATCACTAATCCCCAAATAGGTCCAAGAAAAGGCGCTAATCAGTTCTGCCAGGATTTCTCTCTTCCTCTCTCCCAAAACTGGAAGATTATTGAACTTTGGTGATGTTCCTTTCACTAATCATTTTCAGATTAACTTTGATGATTACCGTTCTTGATCTTCGATTAACTTCTTAGCAAAAAGAAATCAATCAACGGCTAATTGGGACCACCACTGTCTGCTTTTCCTCAATACCCGCAAGCTTTTATTCGATGTCTCCAGCTACTCAGCATTCCTTTTTCGTTTTATTTCAAGAAAATTACTTATCATTTTCTGTATTCCCACTTGACCTTAAAGTTAATTTCTTAAAGAAGAGAACCCTTTTTTGGGATCAGAGTATTTGTCGTCTTGGTTTCTTATAGCACTTAAGAGATATAAATCTGAACAAACCCCCATTTGGTTTGGGCATTTGGTTTGCTGGGGGTGCGGTTTGCATTTGCTCTTCCGATCTAGACACTTTGCTGGTTTCAGTGCATTGGTTTCTGTAGTCTTCTACTAGCAACTCTAGTTTGCTCCAAGAATCATGGTAACTGTTTTTCATTTTTATTTGTTGGTATTCTTTTGTTAGCTAGCCTTTTTATTTTGGTTAAACTTAGATCGGAAGAGCGCTCGGTCTAATTAGCTGCTGAAGCCTGAAAGATATATAATAATGTATTTGGCTGCTTAGAGTTATTGCTTCTTGCAATTGTGTGGTTAATGAGTGACAAATTTAAATTTTTGATCTGGCAATGCTAGTTTACCTTCATACTTATCAAGACTGTTCTTTCAATTGATTTGCTTGTCTTAGTTGAAATTGACATTTAGGAAAATGTTGGTGAAGAATCCTGTCTGTATTAGACTTGGAACTAATTTTTGCTTATGAGTTTGTAAATTGCAACATATAGTTGACGACTCAAGATATGAGCATTAATATATGAGAAACGTTGTAGCTGATTAATTAATTGCATAATGATTCAGTTCAGTCAGTTTATGTTTCCAGAATTTAAGGATATTGCTTAATTGAACAAATAAAAAATCTAGGAATCAGCATAAGTTCTGAGAACGGTTTTTTTTTTTTTAAACAAAACTGATCATATCATTTCCATTAGCAAAATGTACATGGGGGATCTGGCAAAGGAACAGATCAGGGCGCCTAAACAAAACAGAAAAATATACATTTCAAAGGCATCTAAACATCTAATTCTAATTTCTAAAAACCATATGCGCCAAAGCAATCGAGGACCAAAAAAAAAAAAAACCGAGAACAATCCACCGAAGTCCAAGTAGAAACTAGATCATCCGGTCCTCGTTCATGCCCCACTCCACCGCTCCAAAACCTTCTATCATCAGAGGTCATCCTATTGCTCCCACCTGAATCATCAGCAGAATTGTGTGAGTGACAGGTAAGGAAGAATTTTCCCAGGATGCCTAAAGAAAGCCTGCATCTGTGATCAGCCTCTTATCCATCGCTTGACAATGACAGAGGGAAATTTGTGTTTCTCAGCTTTTGATGAAATTCCTTTGACAAAGTGATCAGCAAGAACATCCTTAATGGCTTCAGTACCCGAAATGGAAGCAGTAGACTGCACAATTGGGAAGTTTTCATTTTGGAAAAGATTTGTTTCTTCAGCCATCTCTGAGATAAACCAGTTCATATTTGCATAATCCACCTTTTTTTGGAGCACATCAAGGAGTGCCTTTTGATATGACTTTCGTGTTTGACGTGCGGGAACGAGAAGGTTCCCTTTGAAATGTACCAAATAAAATCTTACAAAGCTAATATGTAATCTGTTTGAAGAAATGTTTAGAAGCTATTACAAGAACTATCTCCTGATCCTTTCTGAATAGCGTTCATAATAGAGAGTGCTACACTAGAAAGCTGAAGTGTATTCTGGTTCCTCTTTGTCAGTGGAGAAACTAAACCTCTTCCGATCTCTCCATAAATCCTTATTCACAAGTTTTAGGAGCACTAATAACCATACTTATTTGCCCATTTGCATCGTGGTATTGCTTCAAGTTGTAGTATTTCATGGCCTGCTTGACTCTATCTATCGCGTCAGATGACATCTCAAAGCAACCCTGCAAACATTGCTTGGAAAAAGGATCCCATTTCCGGTTTTTGAGCAGATGTTTGACGTAGCAACTCGTGTTGGGAACGTTGTCGTGCACAAGCCTGATCGAGATCATCCTGAGCCCTTGTAGACTTGCGCACCGTCTGCCTGGGAGCTGCCTGTAGGGAAGTTGTGCAGAAGTTGTAGCTGATGTCTGGATCATGGCGTGCAATTGCTGTGCACGTTTTGTTGATGATTAGACTCTGGCCTTTTGTTGTCGGGATCATGATCAGGAACGAGAGCAAGAGGGCTGGAAGAATGGCGTGGAAGAAGGGACTCATTGTTTTCTTGGAAATTTTGCGGTGTTACCTCTGCCTATTCTGTTGTGGGTTTCTATTCTCAGGAGGATGAGAGGGTTTATATAGCTTTGCTAGTGACATGGGTTGGTGTATGTATTTGGTTGTTTGGAAGTAACTATCTTTTCTTGGCCAACCATACTCGTGAAGGAGAAAAAAAACCCAACTCCAACCTGTTTGGTATGTTAGAATGGATAAAACTATGAAAACATATTCTGTTTCCATAGCATTCCTGTTACGTAGTACATTCTTCTAGCCTATTGTTCATGTACCATATGTAAAACACGTTCACGGCAAGAATCGTTATCCTGTCTGTTAAGACCTCTTTATGAAGATAGCTTCTTTCAAAATATGCTATGCCCATGAGCCGTGACACGTTCATAGATCGAACTAAATAATATGAGATAAGATTTGGAAAGAAAAACCAGTTAAAATTCTTGTATGTAGTCTTCTGCTATGTTCTATTGTATCAAATGATTATCAAAATATTACTTATTATAATAACATTGTTCAGGTTAATTTTTGACAGCAAAACATTAATATTTCGGGAGCTATACGATATTATATGTAAAGATGTGAATCATAAATGACACATAGAATTGACTTATACAAACCCCACATTTGTTTTGGGCATTTGCTTTGCTAGGGGGTGCGGTTTTAATTTGTAAATGGTGGTCAAGATACTTTGCTGGTTTCAGTGCATTGGTCTCTGTAGTCTTCTACTAGCAGATCTAGTTTGCTCCAAGAATCATGGTAACTGATTTTTCATTTTATTTTCCTCTTGTACATTTTTTGCCAGCTAGCCTTTTTATTTTGTTAGAGGCCTGAGACGATATAATCTATTTGGTTGCTTAGAGTTATTACTTCCTGCAATTGTGTGCTTAATGAGTGACAGTTTTAAATTTTTTATCTGCCAATGATAGTTTACCTTCATACTTATCAAGACTGTTCTTTCAGTTGATTTGTTCGTCTTAGTTTCAGGAAAATGTTGGTGACGAATCCTGTTTGCATTAGACTTGGAACTAATTTTAGCTTATGAGTTTGTAAATTGCAACATATATAGTTGAGGACTTAAGAAATAAGCATTAATATACAAAATGTGTTGTAGCTGGTTAGTTAATTACATAAATGATTCAGTCATTCTCTTAGCTAGAGTATGTTTCAGAATTTAAGGATATTACTTCATTGAACAAATAAAAACTCTAGGAATCTGCATAATTGTTGAGAGTGTCAGAAATATGATCTTCATGTTTGGCACGCAGGGCTGAGAAGATTCTCTTTGAAATGTATCAAATAAAACGCTTACAAAACTGGTATTTAGTCTATGTGAAGAAGTTTTGAAGCTACTACAAGTACTATCTCTGGGTCCTGGAAGCCCTTAAGCAGAGAAGTGAGGGATTCATTCTGTTGTTCCTTCTAGAAGCCCCTTATGGTTTGGTATGTAGTGGAGGGATTAAAATTTGTTACTTTGGTCTAGCTTAATCACATCAATGATCAACCCCCCCCCCCCCCTCAGTTTGAGTAGCCCTTCCATGGAGGTGGTATATTTCCTTACTTCCCACTGAGTAGCTGTGCTCCTAGTGGTGGACTGACTATTGCAATTCAAAATCAAATTCAAGCAGATATATTGGAATTACACAGCAGTACTGGTCTTGAATGATCAGGGATTCTTGTGATGGTACGGTGTGGAGGATAAGGATCCCAGAGAGAGGTTTTACCACAGGATTTCCAGCATGAGACAACTAATCTCATAGCCCTGATTTAATGGATTTAAAGGCAACATATACATTGATTCTTTCAAAATATTACATCTATCCCCTCTCTGGTTGGTTGAATGTGTTTTTATTGCTAATAGAAGAAAGGCACAGCTACATTTTTGAATTCCCTCTTAACAGAAAATTGCAAAATTTTCTGTTTGTAACCACTAGATGCGTAAGAATCACCTATTGATGGCACACTGATAGCTTGAAAGTGAATAGGTGGTACCCGATAGTTGTAGCATACACACAAACTAGACTGGCTTGAAGCTTCCTCAAGTATTAGCTAGTCTGCTTGCGATGGTCTTTGTTCTAAGAAGCATGGTATTCTTTGCCATATGTATACAAAAATCAAGGGCTTTAGATTTTAAGATAAAGACATAGGTTTTCCAGTCCATTTTAGACATCTCTTGTTGCAGAAAAAGATAATACTTGCATTATGTGATATGTCTTCTAAATTTGCTTTGCAAACAGATACGACTCTTTCCTAACCTTTTTCTTTATCTACTGAAATTAATTCAATCTAATCGTACATTCTAGTGTTCTCCATTGTTGGAAGGATAAATCCCACATTGAATAATATGAACCAATCAATATCCAAATATGTTACATAAGGGGTTTGATCTACAACTATTTTAATTAGACGCCAAGGTTCTGATATCACCATACCAACACCCATGAAGCTCAGACAAGCAGTTCAATCAGATAGATTTGGTAGTCTTGATTCCAATATGTTTCTCATCTGAATTCTGATACTGAACTCTGAATCAAATGGCTTTCCATTTAGACATATTTGAGATAGCAGTGGCACTAGAGAATTTTCTAGTACCATTTACCATAGACTTATATCAAGCCACGTCCTTGATTTCTATCGTACAAAACTTGATGAGCTTATGAAATATATCCAAGATGATTTCCCTTTATGTATGTTCCTTGCTAATGATTAAGGGTGCGTAAGTAAATATCATCATAAGTTAAAACTTTCTTGAGGCATTTGGATTTATTAAAAATAATAATAATAAGGTTCCTTTTTGGGGGGTTAAATATTAGTTTCAATTAAATTAAGAAATATAAAAATGTCCCTTTTAGTCAGAATTGGAATAAAGATTACATCAAAGCTATTATAGAGGATCATATTGTGTTTTTGGTGTTTAGATCTGATCATCCATATGGGCAGTCTGTACTAAATGCCCCTGAACTAATACCATATTTTCTTTAGATAATGTTCAATTGTTTGTTACCACCAGCCTACCATTACTCACATGAACGCTCTTGTATTTTTCCAATGCTACCTATAACAGATCATTGTGGTGACCTGGCATTTTTTCCTGATGTTAGTTTGACAAATTGATCGAATGCCAATATGTTCCTTCTGTTTGATTCTATGTGATAGGAATGCTGCAAGTGACATTGTTGACATTATCAACAAGAATCGAACAGGCAACAAGCTTCCTCATCTGACCATCAGCACTGGTCTAGGCTGCATTGCTTTACAGTATGCTGAGGAATGCAAAGGAAACTGCACTGTCAACAATACCATAAATTGTCAACCTCCAGAAGACGACTTCACCGAAATCTTTGCTCCCAACTGTGGGGTCGAACTGCCCACATTTGGAAGCATATCTGGCTACATACTGGGATGCCAAAAGAAGTACCTCGAGCCATCAGAAGCATTCTCGCGTGTGCTTATTCGAGACAAGAAAACTGTGTCGCTTTTGAGAAATCGAACGCATACCGAAATCGGAGTAGGCATAATTGGGAGGCATAAGCACAAAGGGCCTTACATTTGGTGTGTCTTGTTTAGTAATGATCAGGCAAATACCACATTTGTTTTGGAAGATCTTGGCAGAGGAATAGAGCAAAAGAGTGGATGTTACAGTGGTTCCGGTCTTTCCTGCAGTAGAGGCCACAAGAATGCTGATGTATTTTCAAACTTTTGGATTCTTCTTCTTTTCTTTATTTTTCCATTTCTGAATTTTCACCTTAAACTTTTGTAAGTAATCTCAAAATTAGTTGTTATTCTCTTTGTTGATTGTCAGTTGAGTCGAGCTATCGTTGTAAAGAACACTTGTCTTCATTAACTGGTGAAGTCTTTGTTCGATAATTTTGGTCCCTTCTTTTATTTTTGATAGATTAAAAATCTTTTAAGGCGTTGAGAATAGTTTCTCTCTAAAAACTATGTGTTATCTATAATATGGAGACTGGAGTTGGTTTTTACATTTCTATTTTTACAACTGTGGGTTATATATCCGTCTCCATAAGATTGTTTCTATAGAAAAATATCTTAGAAACATGGAAACATTTTCTATTTTTATTTGTCTTTTCCTGATGTTTGGAGAAATAAAGCCTTAAGTTGGAGAACCCCAAATATTTGGATTATCATCTACACGTACTCTGCCGCCAGAAGAAATTTGGTGGGGTCCATGTGCCCCAAGCAGTACAACCATACAAGCACAAAGTACAAAATTTCGCCTCGTGTCCAGAGTTGGAAAGTCAAAGATCATTTTTTCTAGATGAAAACGGATGCTTCCGCTGACTCAACAAAATCCATTTTACAAAATCTCAACTAAAAATTCAACCAATTCGTCACCTTATCCCTAAAAAAATGTAATTTCAAAAAAGAAAAAACTATGAGTTACGTGCTCCAATCCCATACGTTTAATTCAAAGGCGTACGTCAATTATAATTCAACATGACGTATTATTATATAATATATATATATATATATTTGTTAAATCGAATGAGACAAAATACATGCTTAAATTTACATTTTTAATGCTTTGACTAATTGATTTGCAATATAATCCTAATTTGCTGTCCTTCGTGGCATATGGAGATCAATGCTAAAAATGTCAAACGTGACAATGATCATTTGTTAGCAGGATAATAATAATTGGTTTGCAATTCTAAGTTGATTAGACTAAATTTTTCTTAGTTCATTTTTTTTGGTTCACATTTATGTGTATGGTTACTTGGCTATTTGTTTCACATTTCATGCGTCTATGGTGACTTGGCCAGATCTATTTTCGTTTATTTATAGAATAGAATAAAATCATATTAAAGTAACTCATATAAATAGATCACTATTATTATCAAATTGTTTGCCTCACAAGAAATTTCAGAAGACAAATAAGGTGATTTTATAGGTATCAGGACATGAACTGTCTAAAAAGATCTCAACTTGTTTGCAAAGCGTGATGAGATATAATATATAAACGGAAGCAAGGTGGGATAAGGAAAAATATTTTTAGACATTCCTAAGTTATTGAGGGAAAATGATAGATTTTATATCATTTCCAAGTTATTGATGCAAAATACAAAAAGATAAAATTGAAAATATTTTAGAGATTTTTTTAATATATATATTATTACTCAGGAAATCTAGATTGGTTTAATGAGTTGGAACTAATAAGTTTTCATAATCTGATTTCATTTATAAATAAAACCCCAAAATCAATACTTATATATATTAAATCAATACTTATATATATTATACATGTATAATGCGCGCACAACGAATGAAATCTTATTGTGAAAGATAATTTCTAAAAGATTTTGTTGATCGTTGGATGAACTACATAAAGCTATATTGTTTGATAACTCAGGTGTCCCTTTCAACCCACAATAAAAATATCTAAACAACTAAATTTGAGAGGCACTGCCTCGTGGATTTTGTGGGCTAATATTGATTTAAGATCTTACACGACGCTCTTCCGATCTATATCAATTAGCAACTAAAACCCACCTGTCCCTTCAACTATCGTAACAATTACCTATCAAATGGAAGTATATGGCAACATCCACTTTAATTCACTCCCAGCATATGCCTACATTTGTGTCATGAATGTTACCCAATTTGGGAGAAGTGAAAAGCACGACCCTCCTAGAATTAACTCGTCTTGACTTGTTAATTCGAATCAAGTATATATATCAACTAGAAAAAAAATAATAAAGAACTTACAAGTATCAACATGAACTTATACGTAAACTATAGCGTAAATCAGAATTATCAAATAGGTCTTTTTTTTCAGGGCTCTACCAACAAGAGTTGCGATCTTCCATCTATATATCTAAGTCGATCGTTCAAAATTTTAAATGCTCGAACTCGTTGTCTATTTGTCATTTATTTACGCTAAATTATTATATAGAAGTTGCAGATTAAAAAAACAATAAGAAGCTTGTGCACGAAAATAGCACTACTTTGGTCAGAAGGGACATGAGATCCATGTTTGTAGGACGTAACCAAATTATTTTAAGAGATTTAATAGGTTTGGACCACATTGTAATAATGAAATGAGGATTAGTGTCACATGTAACCAGAAACTGGTTGGTACAAAATAGAATGTCGAAATTCTAAACTAATAACATGTTGGCAATTTTTACATCAAGTCATCAACACTTTGTGATTCCTAAGCCCCATGCTATTTTTGTCCTAAGAAGATGTTTTTCCTTGTAAATAAGTCCGGTATGTGAATAAAAAGAATACATCATTTATATAAATAATGGAGCACATTAGTGAAAAGTTTTTTAGGTAAACAAGTACAACTTAATCAAGAATATATACGGTTTATATTCATATTCAGATTCAAAACCATCATATTCAAAATGAGATATTCTTCTAATATCTGAGGATGACAGTTTCTTGGCTCGAGTAGGTGACCCCTTGATATATGATGTAACTAGCTAGCTAGCCTATCAAATTGTCATTGATAATAGGATCTAGAGTCGTCCATTATTTTCTTGTATTCAAGTGATTATAACATTTAGAAAACAAAGTTCTCCTTTCTTCTATATTTATTTCTTCCAAGATAAAATTTTTGACGCAGTTAACTACCAGTATTCTTACAATTGACCGGGTAAACAAGTACAAAGATCCCTAATTTATCTTGTGGACACGAAATGTTGGTAAATATGTAGCATTATTCATGCCCAACACTAAAACAAGTTACCGAAATTGTCTTCCATGCACATTTGAAATGTGAAATATTTTCAAACTAAATCGTATTCTGATACTCAAACCGCAAACTTAATCACATTATTAATTAATTGTCAAAATTGAAATTAACAAATATAGCCACATTAATTAATTAATCCTCCAATCACTGCAACAATTCCGCGACTCTGGAATTTGATCCAAAAGAAAAGAATATTAATAATATCTGTCTAGGATTATACTAGCTCTTTTTTCCGCTTTTTACATTCCAAACCAAAAATTGTATTCACTATTCACACTCCATTTTTTGCTAAAAACCCACCACAACGTAGAGTGTGGATGGGAAAATATGGAGCTGTAATATGAAATTTGGGATGAAAAGACAAGATTACCTCCGAAAGTTGAACGAATTTACAAATTATTATACTCCCGAAAGCCACCGGAAGAGCTCGCTAATTTCCTCTCCAACCCGGTTTGCCTCCAGATCTTCGGCGGGTATAACGACGTCGCTCCGGCGACTACTGCAGGTGAAGAAGCGACCAGAGCCTCTGAAAGACATTGACCGTGAGGAAACCGAAATGGAAGCAAACCTATCAACATAGTCACGCAGCCAGTTCCTCCCCCGGGAAACCTCTCCGGCCAATACGTCTCCTGGAGTTTCTGGAACCGGCACTCCGACGAAGGAATCCTTGTCAGTGGAAGTGCAGTCGGACGGTCCCCGGCGGTGAGTGGTGGATCCGACGGAAACTTCATAGCCGTTATCCACAATGTATTCAAAGGAACCGATTGAGTAAGACCGCCGGTCATCTCCGCCCGTGTCGTCCGTGCCATGCCGGCGACTGATGCTTCCAATTTCAATGTGGAAACTCCCGCCATTTTCGCTTCCATCCCGGTTCCCCAAGCTGCCGTTAATATTCCCCCGGCCCGCCTCAACCGAAAGGATTTTATCCAGTACCTCCGGGTCGGAAGGAAGCACCGCCGATCGGCAAAGGGGACAGGTTTGATTTGTTACAAGCCACGTATCAATGCACCCGGTGTGGAAAGCATGGCAACAGAGTGGTAACAAACGGAGTTGATCATGCCTTTCAAATCTTGACAGACAAACAGCACAGTCACCCCCGGCTAAGTTGCCGGTGATCGACTCGAACGTGAAGAGCGGTAGAGAATTGAGAAGATGGTTGGACACAACACGGCACTGGTTCGGGTTCGTATTTGGGTCACCCGAGTCGTGATGTAAAATGACGTCGTCGGTGGAGGCGAAGGTGCGGAACGAGGGGTGGAAGCGCTTGGAGAGGAGGCGAAGGAGGAGGTAAATGGAGGCCGAGACGATAACGGCGGAAGCAATTATTATTATTACTATAACGATTGACGATGAAGCAGAAGGCGACGACGAGGAGGGGTTAACCGGAGCGGGGGACTGTTGTGGAAGCGGCATTTGATTAATGAGGCTAGCTGGAGTGGCTGAGCCGCCATTAATAAAAGGCAGTGGCGGCGGAGGCGGTGGCTGAGGTTGTGGGAAAAAGGAAGGCATTATTCAATATAAATTGTGAAAGAAAAGAATGGATTAAGAGGTGAAGTTAGTGAGAGAAAGGAAGGGCAGTTTTCAGGCGATTTCCATTTCTAGAGAGAGAGAGTGGGGGTGGAAGGGACATGGAGTTGGGTGAGGTATTTATGATGGAGTGATCGGTGAAGTCAAGGAATTGGGGAGGGGGTGTTAAATGTCATGGGGGGTGTTTGGTTTCAGTCTTTCAGATTATATACATACCAACATTACCAGGTCAATGGGCTCATATACTCTATGAGCTAACCCGGGTCCTGTTCATACCGTCCACGTACTTACATTGCAACTATAGACTCAAATGTTTTTTTTATAAGTGGGGAAAGGTTATAACGTACTTACATTGCAACTATAGACTCAAATGTTTTTTTTATAAGTGGGGAAAGGTTATAGATACTCGAATTTATAACAGTTTGTCGGCATTTAGTCCGTAGAAAAAATTGTTGGGTGAACGAGGTTAATTGGCTTTTAAAATCGATATAATATCACGTACTCTACACTAATCACCAACACACACATAGGTTCAAGGGTTTCAAAAATGTCGTCTAAGATCCCACTTGTGGGTTTTTCATTGACATAAAGTATGATAATAAGGTATTTTTGGAGTACCTGAATTTTTTCGCTTAAAATCTTAGGTTTGAATCTCTTCAACCATATAACTCTTGGATTTGAATCTCATCAACCATATAACTCCTGGAGTATCATACGTCTGACGGGATTATCCTATCAAATACACATGTGTCAAGAGATTATTTGACAACTCATGTGAGTTGTTCCACTGTGAGACAATTTTGTGTGATCTGTCCAACAATCTCCCACCGTGTGTGCATCTAATGAGATAGTCCCGCCAGACATATGATGTGAGAACGGAGTGCATTTTTACTACTTACAATACATGTATTATACTTGTATACCACATATACATATGTTTGTCACGTTTTTTCACTTTAAAATTGGTCATATGTATGTGTGTATATATATGTGTGTGTATATATGTGTGTATATATATATAATATAGACACGCAGATATAGATTTTCTATAGAAGTATTGAATTGAATTGACAAGTAGTACTTTGAACATGCAGAATTCAATTAACCACAATGACGGGTTTATATGTTCCATTAACACTGAAGTACTATAAACTCTCTACACCCGACTTATTTAAGATTAATTTAACCTAGACGCAAAACATGAACCCACACTTTAACTAAGTTTTGTCACGCATTGTACATATACACAATATACATTGTTACATTAAAGATATCTTAAACTCTTTACACCTAAATTATTTAAAATAAGCAATTCTAGAAAAACATGAAAAAAAGATATTATTCGGTGACATTCTCATGTAGCATACATTTATTATGTGATGATTACATGACTATTTTTTAATCATTTAATATAAGTGTACCACATAAAAATATCACTTAATAATGTCTCATTTTCATCTTCCCCTAGAATTTTTCATTTAAAATTGATATATTTAGCCTAAGCGTGAAACATGAAGCCATGCTTTGACTAAGTTTTGTCACACATTACACATCATATCTCGGTTCAAGAAAAGGCTAACAAGAGATGGGGCAAGAATGAGAAAGTGGGGTTTTAGCCATTAAAGAGGTGGAGCAGGGAGGACACTCTCCCCAGTGTATTAACTGAATTTCGCCAACAAGCATTGCTTTCTCTCATGTTAATTTAAAGTTGTCCCATTTGAACAAAATGAAAAATAAAAAGTTAAACAAATTTAATACACGATAGGATTTTCTTTTTGAATATATCACGTTATTTTTACATCAATAGTAATCACATGTGCCACAAGTCTATTTTATTACACTGTTTGTCTATTTTTTGTCCACATAGAATTATTTGTTAATTTAATTAAGCCCTCAAAACCCATAACCTAGCCAGTACTATTTGCATTTTTTTTTTAAGCCAGACATATGGCGTGATATCGGAACTAATAATCTACTAAAAATGAATTGTTTTGCAACTCTAAATAAATGTGTTAAATTCAAAAATTATCAAACTGTTGTTGGCATAGCAAAAATAATCATAAATAAATAGTCATATGTAGTTGCATTTTTGGTCGACCCCAAATGTAAATTCACATATTAAATGAAACGATATTATGCATAGTACATATAATTGGAGCATTGGCAATCTGGATTCGACTCGATAGAACATGATAGCTTAACTCATTGCACATTTTTTGTAATTCTGGGATGAAATAACTAAGAGAAATATTTATTATTGCAGAATGCTCTCATGAAAATATTGAAGGGGTAATTAATTAAGGAGCATCTGGAGAAATAGCATTGAATGATTGAAATGGAAAGCTCATCTATGTATATTGAATGCAATCTAATTACCATTGCTTTTAATTTTTATTACTTCCTTATGCTTGTTTATTTCAGTTGATATATATTATGCCTTGCAATTTTCTACCGAATTTTTTTGCATAAGACTGACATATCAGAGTTTATGACGATTGTCAAAACCCACCCATCTCGAGGGGAAAAAAATCTCAACATCAATTTTTCATATTTAGAGACGACTAGCTTTTGTGCAAATTTGTAAATGGCAAAAGAAAATCTTAACGCTAGTGAATGCGGATTGAGTAGTATTTTAAGCAATACTAATGATATTTGGTAATGAAAAATATGATCATCACTTTATAACTCATAAAGAATAATGCTTTAGTAAATGTCATACCATTGTAATGTTAAATTTAGTTTTTTCAGGATTATACATATCCATAGGGACCATATTCTAAGAAGAATTATAAAGTGCACCAACCTAGGTTGGCCCAATATTAATGTTCCGTAAAAATTTAGTCTTTTCTTTCTTTATTTATTTATTTTGAACCAACCTCATGCTACAAACATTGCAAGAACTGCTTACTTCTGCAGTGATGTATTTTCAAGTGTTCCACTAAGTATTCAAAATATAAGACTGGAAAAGTTCAAACACGGAACTCTTAAAAATAATATAAAACCGTGTGTGTAGACACATGGCATGCAACATGGTTGTGGCTTTTCATGTGGCGTGTCCAGATGCACTCCACATTGTCATATAGTATCATATGGTGTCATAACATATAGTGTTAGATCGGAACTCTCAGAAGTCTGGTGCCGTTTATGGCTTCACATGATGTAATATAATACTAGCTAGTTAGCCGCTAATGTGATTTAATGAAGTTGTGATGAACTGGTAATGTGTTAATATTATATCACATTAATATTTAGTGTCGTTACAGTACCAAATGTTTGATATTGAACATTCCTAGAGCAATGGATTTTTGTAGCTTAATTGTTGATATATTCATCACTCATAAGCAAATAGAGTAGTGCTATTTAGCACCACTGGTGCTTGGCACCATATCAATGTGGCATTGAATGATAAGTCAAATCAAGTGAATACGAGATTCATATATTAATCTCACGTAACTGCAATTCACAGTGTGCACATAGACTGGTGCCAAGCACCACTGGTGCTACATAGCATTATTCAAGTAAATAAACTGCTACGTTGTTTCATTTACCATGAATCATTTACATCACACACACACAGACATTTTTTGCAGAATAAGTGCACGACAAGCTACGGAAAAATAAAACAGGTACCAAAAGAGAAGCAATTTTGACTTGGTTTGGTAGCCACTTTGGCTTTTGAAAAGTGGAAAAAAAAAATTGAAGGCCGTATATTGCAGCATCTTAAAAGTCACCTATCTAAATTGACAGTGACTTAGATTTTGATCCTTTGCCCAAAATTTGAGCAATTGTTTTTATATAATAATAACTACTTAAAAAAAATAATGAATTCGAAATAAAATCAAGCCCCCCGTGTAAAGAACACAGATAATAAGTCTTGGTTACAAGAATGACGGAGAAGTCAAAAGCTCCTTGATGAAAGAAAAGCGAGGATAAAGATTTATTTTTTTTTTTTTAAACTTATCCTTGATGAAATTTTCTAAGAAAATAGATAAGACTCTTTTATAAAAAGCCTTACCCTAATGTGGCATGAATTTAACAAAAGTAGTTCCACACTGTATGAGACTACTTTTGTTAGATTCATGCCAAATAAGAGTAAGACTCGTTTATAAGGTGTTTTATCTAGCTTTGTAGAAGTACTTGTATTAAATGTAAACCTAATTGGAAGACCCATCTATAGGAATATTGTACTACTTTTATGCTGTGCTAGCTTGATTACATTATTAGGCTTTTAATTAGCAAATAATTTAAGCTCCAATTGATCATAATTTAAATTTAGAGCCACTTTACTTGAAAAATTATTGATCTTCCAAAATGTAGTCTATTTAAAGATAAATCTTATGAAGATGCATAAAGATCTTAACAAATCATGAAGTTATGGGAAAAATTGCATTTGAGATCTTGCACTTTTTCAACAATACACGTGGGTCCTCAATTCTCATTTTTGTCACTGCAATCTCTTCTCTTTGGTTAAATAGATAGTCAGATAGACTCAATTGCTCGATTTCTATACAAATCTTCACTAGTTGAAACTTGTTGAAATAACAATAACAAAGATTAATAAGTTTACAAAAGTCCTTTAGCTGCCTATTTTGCATAAGTTAGGGATTATACCCTCAACAATGAAAAGGTTGTTCATGATTTAATTAGTTGCATGTTTATATATAGAAGATGTTTGGGACTTCAATTGCAATTTCCACTTAATCATTACCATAATTTTATGCGACCATTACACCCCGTTAGGAAATCTTAACTATGTATGCGTAAACACACAATAACATTGCAAACTTCTGTCTATCGAGAAAACTCTAATTGTAGAATTTGGTATATATACCGTACCGTCCCGAGTAAACTCATATTTCTTTTTAATTTTTTATGATTAAGTAATTGTGATATGTATTAATCAATACAATTACTCTGGCCATACTTAAGTATATCAAAAGTAGGATAAAAATGCCAACAATACACTTGCAAATGACATATGTTGGACGAAAGACAAAAAACAAGAAGCATTGTACTCCTGTAAAAACTAACTCAACCACAGTATCCTTTAGAGACTCTCTCAAAATCCCTCGTCCAAGAATCATAGATAAACGCCGCTAAACTTGCAATAACAACATTTGATTATCCCTAAACACAAGTTCTAAACTAAATATACAAAAATCAGAAGAGTTATTTACATTTATGACATATATCATACATGTAAAAACTAAAAACAAGAGGAGAGTGGGATAAAATCGACTCTGTAAACATGTCAAGATACAAAGTCTGTATCCTCAAAGATGTATTACTATCACAGTAATTCAGTGTTTGAGGATGAACATTCCCCAGCATCCTCACAGACACTGCGTCTACAGAGCGGACGCACCCTACAGAATTAGGGCAGATAACTTAGAAAACAATGTCATATATTAGATTACAAGAAACGACAGAGAGAGACAGAGATGAGAAGTACCGATTAATTTCTTTGAGCCATTTATCAATGCAAGCAACCTGGTACTTGTGATTGCAAGGAAGAACTCTTAACTCATCCCGCTCTTCATAGTCAGCTAAACAAATATAGCACCTGTGGAAAATGTAGGCTCAGCACACTGGACTACAGTGCAATACCATAGAAATTCAATGCATAGGTGCTTCTTGATGACTAAATACGGCCTGAACAACCAAATATGGACCATGAAGAGAGAAGAACAAGATTAAAATCAAGTACTTGTACTTTTTAAATGGCATGGGAGAACTTACTGTTAAGCATCACTTGTATCACTTTCAACGTCCTTTTGTTTTTCATAATACTCGAGAGGAAAAGCATCTACAACAGACTCGGGAGAAGGGAGAGAGAGCATTGATGGTACAGGAGACAGAGATTGGCGTTGAATTTCATCCAAAACCTATAACAATAACCCCTCAGTTGAAACTTCGTCTGACAATAACTTCGGGATATAGATAAGGAAGACAAAAAAAAAAAAAAAAAAAATTGAGGTCCTATATGCTTAATTACCCACAGGAAATCACATTGAACAAACGACCTTTCATTTTCCGAAACTAGCATGAGCAATGCCTTTACTAGATTTTTGGTACTGTAAGACTAAATATGTAAATACCTGGTGCAATAGAACAGTACAATCAACTAGATAAGGCACGTCAAAGATAAGTAGCCAGTCCCCTTGGCTTGATCTCATAGAAAGTTCTAAACCATTTTAAAGTTGGCTGTGTTCACCTAAAAAGAACTTACGGAACTTGTCATAGACTGCACGCATTTCCCTGAAAAATATAACTCTAATGTTCAAAAACTTATTAAGGTGGTATCCACTCCTCAATAATTATGGTATGAAAATATCCATAATCCTACATTGCTCAATCATTAGGCCCCATACATAATCTGGATTTGCCAAGGTTTCCATTAGTAGGATAGCTTGGAAAGCTTGATGATCTTGCTCAATTTTGCAGAAAGGAACACAGACACAGCCCTCAAAGAGTTGCTCTTTTAGCTAAATATAGGCTAAAAATCTCAGCCAGAATGACTAACAAAATACACAACTGAGACGGAAAGCCACTTAGTCGCAAGAATCTACCTCAAATAATGCCTCAGCAAGCATGATAATCCGAGGGATGCTTGCAAGGGTGCTGGATTCTTCAGATGTAAAAACTGGTTCACATGAACATGTACCCTCATGGTGGAGGCCAGATGCACAAGGTGTAGTTTGTTGGGCTCCTCCATTAAGGCCACCTATTCTTTCTGAGATCTGCATGTACAAAACTGGGTAAGGAATCAAATGAATAAATGATGATACTGAAGTTAGCAACAAATTTTTATGCAAAAGCAAATAACTCTTTGCAGCATATTAGCAAATGATATTCTCTTTCACCTTTGGCCTTACCATTATACAGAAATCCACTAAGAGATAGAAAAATAGGCTTAGTGCTTAGTTCATTATGATGGCAAGCAACTTTCTGTATAGCACTGGTGAAAATTTTAATCGTATTAATGAAATTCAAAGTTGTTTTAGTCAATGTGTTGTTGATCTCACCCCACCCCCCACCAAAAAAAAAAAAAAAAAAGGCAAGTGTCC
>CAVNYN010286895.1:0-38690 GCA_963692815.1 Nyctanthes arbor-tristis
CCAGCCAAAAGTGGGGGGAGTCTCCACCCCCTTTTGGACGGAAATGGCAGCCGTCTGGGCAGCCATTTCTGGCCAAAAAGGGGGGGAGAGTCCCGGCTTTCAGGCAGCCAAAAACGGGGACTCTCCCCCCCATTTTGGCTGCCATTTTTGGCCGGAAATGACGGCCAAGAGTCCCCCCTTTTGGCAGTCAAAAAGGGGGACTCTCCCCCCCATTTTGGCTGCCATATTTGGCCAGAAATGGCGGCCATCTTTTTGGCTGCCATTTCCGGCCAAAAATGGGAGCCAAAATGGGGGTAGAGTCCCCGTTTTTGGCTGCCATTTCTGGCAGCCAAAAGGGGGGACTCTCCCCCCCTTTTTTGGCCTGAAATGGTTGCCCAGACAGCTACCATTTCCTTCCAAAGTGGGGGGGGGGGGGAGACTCCCCCACTTTTGGCCTGAAATGGCAGCCGTCTGGGCCGCCATTTCTGGCAGCACAGGGGGTCTCCCCCCTCTCTTTTTTTTTTTTTTTAAATTTTAAAACATTAAAATATTCAATTTTTAGTTATTTTACGATAATACCCCTGACCTTAACGGTGGAAATGGATGGAAAACGTTAGAGGGACCTTAGGTGTAACACTATTAAAAGGTTAGGGGCCTCTACAACGAAAATTAAAGGTTGGGGACGTAATCTCAACAAACCTGAAAGGTTGGGGACGCTAGCTGTAAATTACCCGTTTTCATAATTCATGTTTCTCCATATCCATGTCAAAAGAACACAATTTGAATAAATCCTCTAGATCATAAAATTCCATGAGGCTCATACTCATGTGTTGTTAGGTCGGTGTTTTTATTACTAGAAAATGAATGGTGGAGAAGTGGGTAGTGCTAGTGGCTACTGCAAAGTACCTGCATTATGTCTACAAGGGGTACGGATCAACTTTATCTGCCTCTTCATTCCGTATAACAACAAACAAAGCATTGTTCCTGACAAAATTTTGATTGTGGTAAATGAATCCTACTAGGTGACTCCGTTAGATGCATGACTATGAAAGAACAGTCATTGGTTTTCATCTTTTAAATACACTACTTGGTTTGGATCCGTAATTTCCTTCTCCCTTCGCCAACATATTGAGTAAATAGACTTTTCTCCAGTTCTAGTTCCACCACATCCATACAACTTCTCATATGCTTGCACACAGAGCTTGCATATATCCTTCTTTTGGAATCCAATTTAACCAATACATCTCAAAAGCTTTGGCATCTCAACTCCTAACCATATTCGTAACAAATTTCATTGATTAAAATTATGACCAGGAAAAACAATTTGTATCCTTTGAAATACTTTCTTAGGATTTAATAGTAAGAACAGACCAATAAATATAAAGTTACATTGCCTCAATCTATAATAATGCAAACAAAAAGATCTACAAGGCTTTATCTCCTTCAGAAGGTTACATGGTAAAGAGAACTGACATCTGTTTGGTGTAAGCGGAATCAAATGGAAGGTACCAGTAGGGCTTACTTGTAGAGAACGAGAAATATACCACTTGTGATGAAGGTGATTGCGACGAGAATCCATCCAATAATAACCAATCTGCAAATAATTGCTAGAATATCTTACAATCTTTATGTCAAGCAGAATATGTCCCTCAGGTCATATAGATAAAGAATGAGAACAAGATGTGGAAACTATGCTTTTATTGCACTCACATGTACACAAGAAACTGTAAGCCTGCAATGGATAACACTGCACCCAATTTTGAAATACACCGGATCAGATATATATCAAGTTGTTATCTAAAAACTGTAAAATATAGCTGTAAACCATCAGTATGCTTACAGAATCCAAGTAAAGCCAGGAAAAGCGTTAGAGTTGATACTATAATGAGAAACAGCCACCTGAAGAGCATAATGAGCAACATAAGAACAACTAACAACGTAAAAAGTACGAGGAAAATGAGAGTTTATAATGCAATACTTACACAGCACCCAAGTAGCTGGATATATCATTTTTATTGTTTTCTGTTTGAGTTTCAAGGGTTCTAGCAGCAGAGGCAATCATGTTATCAACCTTGTCAATGTTGTTTTGCACATCTTTAGGTAAAAATATCTGATTCACTCCAACCTTTTTAGCAGCAGCGAGATAATTTGAAACATCTGTGAGGTTGTGTACTGTGGACTCAGCTTGTTTCACGACAAAGTCCAATGTATCGTCTGTACTACCTCGAAACTTATCTTGTCCAGCATAAAGAACGCCTGAACCAATGCTGATACAATAAATGGAGTAAGGAGGTCGAACATGGTAAATATAAATATACAATATATTCAGTGAGATAGAGACGAAAAGAAGCAAGAGGTTTTACACTGCAGAAATGGTAAATAATGAGAGGAGGACAACGGATAGTGCATAGAGAAATCGAGAATAGCCATAAGGTCTTCGCCGACAGCAGCAAACATAAAGACAAGCCAACAGCAAGAAAACACCAAATGCAACGAACCAGATTGATGCAACAAGGAAAAGCTTAGAGCCAGTATAAAGCACAGACTGCATTGAAAACAAAATTTTATGATTCAGATGCTAAATTGCATAAACATGTTACTTGAAAAATACAATCAGAAAAACCAGAATAAGCCATAAACATCATAATCGTAAGAAAAATTAATTTTTTCCCCCTTCATTTGTCTGTTACGTATCTGGAAAGTAAATGGTCCTAGCCAAATTAACTGCAGATCAAAAACTATTCCTAGGTCATAACAGAACTTTATTCATGTAAACTTGTTTCTGATAGTAGTTTATTATAGGGTCTATGAAGCATCATCATTGTTTTTTTTCTTTCCCTAGCATATCTTGATTTACCACACTCACTATTTCCCCAATCTGTAAGAAAAATTTATTTAACCAAACATCAACAGTTTATATGTTATCTACGATCTATCTTTACTATACATTGAAAGATATGAGTGTGACCCCCTGAGCCAGCCAATGTTTCACTGAAGTTACTTACATATCCACTCACTGAACAAGTGATTGTTAATTCTCTTAGGAAGGAAGAGAAGTAGGAAAAATATAGATGCATGCTTGCACCAGGCACTTCAAAAATAATGAAAATTTTGAAAAATATGCTTAGAATGAAGGAAATCCCAAGGTAAGACAACTGGCAATTAAAATTTAAGAATGGGGGAAGAAATTGGAAAACCAAATAATCAATGACACCACATGTATACTATTGACCCAAACAAAATGAACAATGGAAGGAGTTCTAACCAACGATAAAAAATTAGGAAAATGATTCATGATAAAAAAGAACATCCCCAAAACATTTGACAAATGAAAAAAGAAATTCTAGATTAAAACTAGTGTGAAATTAAACTTTTTTCCCCTTCTTCCAATTATCTCCATTACCATTTTCTTTTATGTTTTGGCAATCCTACTGAGACAGAAAAGTTAATATTTTTAGAAATTAAAAAAAAAAAAAAAGAAAAGAAAAAGGAATACTACTTTGAGCAAAATTGAAAAGTTTAAAGAATTAAGAGCTCATTATTTAACAAATACTTACAGCTATATAGTGTTCATTGCTGATATTCCAACCTCCCGTATAATACTTGAAATCATCAAGTGGGTCTTTTCTATGTGTTCTTTCAGCAGCCAATGTTAACGATGAATTTCCACCATTGTCACCCTCCAAATCGGACCTCCTTATTCTCCACAAAACAGACTCATATCTGATCTCATTGGCGACACCTACTTAATAAACCAAAGTCATATCCAGACAATTACATTCTACACTAATTTCTTGTCTCCAATTCAAGAATATATACAACAGAAAGGGAAAAAAGACCCAAAATTTTAGTTCACAGAAGATTACCTGTAATACACGTGGCTTGAATATGATCGACCAGAGCAGAAGAAACCCCATAAGCTGAAGAAAAAACAGTTGTGAAATTGAAAATCAAAAGCAGGAAGCAGGGTCTGATTTTGAAAAGGAGCATTTTTGTTTTTTTCCCTTTCCAAAATTATGGGGCCTAAATAAAAATTTACACTGTATGAACGAGTGTGTTCCAATTGTTGGAAGCACCCTTTAGCGCTTCTTGACAAAGAAGGGAACTTAGGAATTTATTGGTGTCGATTAATGGAGATGGAGAATCGAAAGTTTGTAAACACATATTTCTTGTCGCGTAGTGATGAAGAATACTTGTAGACTTGGGAGAAGACGGCGACATGATGCCATGTTTTGTATTGGGCTTTCTTTCGCAGACGTTCATTTCATTGAATCAATATACTAGTATTTTATTGGATTGACTCTTGGGGTACAGATAACGGCTAGCTGGCCGGTTTTTCAAATCTATTTAATACTCCATAAATGTGTGGTCCACTAGACCTCATAGATTTGTCCATTAACGAGAGTATGTAAGTCAATGTGAAATGTTTTAAGTATGTGAGGAAAAAAATATTGATATTATATTTAAAAAAATTTTTTAATACAATAATGTCAATATTGTATATTTATCAAGTTATTATTAGAGATTTTGAAAAAAAGAAAGAGAGAGAAATTTTTTAATTGGATAAATTAATACTTGATATTCTCTATGACTATCCATTAGAGATGCTCTAATGGGAAAGGTCTGGTTTTGTGGTGATTTGAAGGAAAGATATAGAGAGAAAATGATTATTTTAATTGAAAATTTGTGTAGAGAAAAAATGGAAGGAAAAGTGAAAAGGGGGAGAGAGATAGAATAAAGTTCAAAAATAATACTCTATCCGTCTCATAAAAATAGGTCCGGTTGCTTCTTGTGTGAAGATTAAGAAAAGTGATTTAATGTAGTTGAAAAAATAAAATTCATACTAAATAGTCTAATATACACCTCATTTGGTAAGATTCAAGACTAATTCTATTTAATGCATTAAAAATTAATTAGTTGTTTGACCAAGGGTATATTTGAAAGAGAAATTTATTGTTCAATCTCGTTTATGTAAATAGACTATAATATGAGATAAATAAAAATGGCAACCGGACCTATTTTTATGGGACAGAAGGAGTAATAATAAAATAATAGTGAAAGAGCTGGAGGTGGAAGTATATTTTGAGACTTTACACGGGACACGATGAGAGAAATGTGAAAAAAAGTGTAAAAGAGAGAAAATTGATTAAAAGAAAATAAAAATTAAAAGAAAATAATGTGATGGGTCCCATATGATATTTTGAGTCATTTTCTCTCTTAAATGGACAATGTCCATTATTGATGGCATTGGAGATGCTCTAACGGGTGAATTTGCGACAGTAAACATATCACTTGGAAAAAAATTCAAGTATTTTATTGATTCTATAAATGTTTTATTGTGAGATAAATTCAACTTGATGGTGACATTCATGTTGGATTTATATTTAAAATTATGAAAATATAGAATTGGCTTGTACATTTTATTAGAGATTTTGCAGAAGGTATAGTTTGACTCTTCAAAGCATGTTTATTTATAAAAACTTTACTCACTAGACTTGTTAGCTCATGTGTTTTCTAAATAATTTTCTTCTCATGTAATAATTGGAGTTTGGATAACTTATTATGGCTGAGCCTTCTATTTCAAGAATTCGAGCTACCACCTAGTGTGTTATCGAAATGAATTTATTATAGGATTTCTTATTACTATGATATATAGACTTTGAACGGTTAAACTTACTAGTATATATTGGGTATCCAGTGTGATTCTCAGTTTAATATATTTCTTCATATATGAAGTATTGTTACTTTTAATGATGGCAATTTTTATATTATGAGATGTTAATGAGCTTGATATTGGGCGTTAATTTATGCAAGTTGGTTTCGTTATTAAATTAGAGAATATATTGCCAAAATTTTTTTTACTAGAATAATTAACATGTTCACGAACTTTAACTGTAGATTTTAGTTTCTAGTTAGAATTTATCTTTAGCGGACGTCACACTTGAAGTATATTAGAGATATTAGGGGTGAGGTGTGTCATCACCCAACTAGAATACTATAACAATGGAAACTGAATAAAAGCATCTCCAATAGTATCACGGTTTGCTCAATTATATTGCTACATATGGCAAAATAAAAAGTCTTATGTCATCACACGAGTCCTATTCGTAAAAAATCTTCTACCAAATACTTTACAATCCTATACTACTTTTACCAATCATACAATATAGAGAGGCTAAGGTTGGCTATAATTCGAGTTTTGTCTGGCGTGGTTTCATAGCGAGCCAACTTCTTCTGAAGAAAGGCGTCTATTTTTGGATTGATAATGGAGCAATTGTGAGGGTGTGGAGGGATCCGTGGTTACTTGACAGTGAGAATGGATAGATTTCTTTCCATATGATCCCGGATGGTGAAAATACTACTGTAAATCAGCTCATGTTACCCAGAGTTTGAAAGTGGGACATGGAGATTATTGAGGATCTATTCACTGATACAGATAAGCCCCCTATTCTGCAAGTGCCGTTGGGGTTGATGAGGCTCAAGACAAATTATATCGAATGCCCGAGTCTGGGGGAGTGTATTCGGTCAGGAGTGGACATTGGTTGGCTCAAACTATGTGTAGCGGAGAACAATTTCCACTGACAAGTCGTCTTTGCAATTTTATCTAGGATCTTAAAGTGCCTCCAAAAGTTAAGAATTTTCTTTGGAGAGCAGCTGCAGAGGTTTTTCCAATGTTGGACCAATTACAGATCAGGAGAATCACTATTGAGAGCCAGTGTCCAGTTTGCCATGAGGGGATTGAACAAAGTTCCAACTGTCTCGTGGATTGCACCTTTGCTAGGCGTGTATGGGCAGCTTCTTCAATGGTTTTCTAGCGCCATAATGTGCAGATTTTTAAAGAATGGTTGCTGATTTGTTTTGGCAATTGTGATCAAGCTGTGAGGGAGAGTATAGCGATGCTTTGTTGGGCACTTTGGCATAATAGGAATGAAGTTGTGTGGCAAAGTTAGTCTCTCATGCCCCTTCGTGTGATTTCTTTGGCTTATCTCTTGTACAATCAATGGAAGGAGGCTCGGAGTCGCCATCCTCTAGTTAGGGCCATTTATGTTCCGTGCGTATACCATTGGAACCGCCCAGCTGCTGGAGCTTTCAAGGTTAATGTAAATACGGCTATCTTTGCTAGTCAGAATAGAGTAGGACTTGGGGCTGAATTCGCTTGACGAGGCAGGCTCATTTCTTGGGAACAAGACTGTAGCGATCGAAAATTTTAAAACTATAAATTTTCACAATTTCAAATTTTAAGTCGTGTCGCTACCAATTTCTTCAAATTTAATTCTTTAACTGAATTTAATTTATACATAGTAAAGATTTATCTTAATTAAGAATTTGATTATTTATTTAATTATTTACCATTTAATTAACCATTTAAATAAATTAAACATAATTAATATTTTACAAATTTTCTTTATTCATTAGCCAATTTCTACAAGTTTGATTACTTAGTATCTTAATTCAATTTCTTAGGCTTTCATTCAATTTGTTATATCTTAAAAAAAAAAAAGCAATCAAAACTTTGCCCTAAATGGTGGTCCTCATTCAACCCTCCATCCCCATGTAACCCTATACTAAAAATACTAGTATATATGATTCACAATCCCTCACTTCTTGCCCCAACAACCAAGCAGTAGCCACCAAGGTTCCTCCATCTCCCTCTATTCCTCCTTGTCTTGGGTAATTTCTACAATCATTCACCACCATTTTCAATTCAGTTACCTTCATACATTCAACAATCCACCTTCACACACACACACACACAGCGCCTTGCATACAAACCAAGACAATTTTTACACCTTTCAAATTCTTTCATTCACACAAAGAGGATTCAATGGAAAGCTTCATCTCCACCCAAATATACACACTAGCTTCTACTCCAAAAGCAAGAATATTTTCTTCAAGTTTCAACATTTCGCATTGGATGCATACACACACACATTTCATCCCTTGCAAACCCATTTCCAAGTATTCAACACATTCAAGGAAATTCATGTTTTGACACATACACATATACATACTGCCTTTACATAATATACAGTCTTTTTTTTTTCTTTTCAAAGAACAAGCATTGCATAAATCTTCAATATTGCTGCATTTCATTTTTTAAAACAGTTGGCAAGAACGGAAATGGAACAAACAACACCACCACCGTGCGCCACCAGCACAACCGGGCACCACCACCGACTGCCACTGCCCCCACAACACAACCGCCATTTTCACCACCAAAACTTCACCCATTCCGCCCACTTCACAACTACAAGCCAAGCCCAAGCCCTTACTTTACATTTGCACAGAGATTTTGGTCTATTTTCAAATCAAGAGGGGGTAAATCCCAAATTGTTCGGCTCGGTTTTGCCCCTCTCCCCCATGCTTGCGCCCCACAAATTACCCTTGCGGCCGAGGACGTCGCGCTAGCGGCCGAGCGTCGTGTCCAGCATGGCTTCGCCAGTGTGGGAGGCAAAAAATCTGGCGACCTCCCCCATCCCCCACTGCTCTCTGTTCTGCCGAATGAACGAGGGAGTAGATGGAGTAATTTTATGTATTATTTTGATATTTGAATTTCAGCCCCAATGTTTTGGCTTGTTTCATTTAAGCCCTAAACCTTCTGTTTTATTTAAGTAAGCATAGCGACTTCTGATTTGGTTACTTTGGCCCTCAAACTTTTAATTCCTTTTGGATGGGCCTAGAAACTTGCGTTTTGTTTATTTTAGCCTATAAACTTTTGTTCTCAATTAATTTAGTCCCTTATTTTGGGATTTTTTCCAAATTAGCCTTGAAAGTTTATAAGATTTTAATTTTAGTTTATGTTTAGACTTTATTCATTCAAACCCATAAATTAGTTTGTACTTATTTTTAATTAAAGCCCTATTTTCATTAAATATGAGATTTAATGACTTTAGCTATTTAAATTCTAATTTTTGGATTTATTAGATTTTTAAGGATTTCTAAATTAGTTTAAATAAACTCATTTATTTTATACTCAAATTTTGGTTAATCCTTGATTTTCTGGTTTTCCTTAACTTATGGGTATTAATTACGTTAGGCACTACACCCTTAAGCATTCATACAATTATTTTATTATAACTTAGTTTAAAAATAATTCCTTTTTATAACTAGCTCAGTTCACCAAAAACCCTAATTTGAATTTTATATTCTTTTATAGTCGATGAATGAAGGATAAGTGAGTAAGCCTTGCCCATTAACTCGACTCGGTGGAGTTTTGAGGTAGACTCTTTTCTAAATATATTTTCTCACAAATAACGATAATATTAATTGGTTGTTCTATGAATTGCATATGGAGCTGTGATTTATGTTCTTGTATGTTATTTGCATGAGCTTATTTGCTTTATGCCTGAGATCTCGAGACGAGACTTTTGCATATGCTTTATTGCTATGCATAGATTTTTGTATGCATGCTATGAAGTTACTATGCGCGTTAGTATTTTATATGCCTTAGGGCATGAGACGAGAGTCGGAAACTTGCATTTACTATACAATGATTGTTTTCGAGTAAAGACTATATGAGGCTTATGAGATATGAATTGCACTTTTATATGTATGTTTATAGTATAAATCAGTTCATATTGTGTTGAGTCTACTGAGTATTTCTATGAAATACTCATCGCTTTTCAAATTAATATTTTGCAGATTTGGAGTCGGAGGAGATGCCTTGAGCAATGGTGGTTTTCAAAATAAATTAAATTAGCTTTATTTTGAATGACTTGAACATTGTTTAAGTACTTAGAAAACTTTTGATGTCGTGTGAAACAGTTGACTATCGTTGACACATTATCTTTTGTATTCCACTTTTGAATCAAGACATTTTCCACTTATTATCCACTCTTGATTCATTTTGATTTATTTTATTTAAAAGAGAGAAGAATTTAATGACGTCTCGGGCACCCAGAACCTGGGGCGTTACAAAGACCATTCGGCTAGATAGTTTATACGATGTGAAGGTAGCAGAGTTGATGGATGTTTGAGAAGCTTTATCTTGGATCAAAGAGATGCAATTATCTCGTGCCACAGTTGAGCTGGATGCACTTGTGGTCTATGAAGGCCTTTGCTCCACTATTGGCTTGTCCCCATGCTGCTTAATTATTGATGACTGTAAACTTTTGGTTTTAGAACTCGACGGTATGGAGTTCACTTATGTTAGAGATCTACGAACCAGGCTACTCATACGTTTGCTAGAGCGGCTGGTTCTATGTTAGGTCCTAGTATCTTATTTCATTCTGCTTCTAGTTTTATTGCTGATGTATTTCATTTTAATTCCATTATTGAATAAAGTTTCTCCTTTCAAACAAATATATATGAATTAAGAAAACTAAGTTTCAGTTCTTTCACTTTTTTCTTAACCAAAAACAATTGTGAAAGAACTCAGAGAAGATTTGATCACCTATGACAATTGAGTTTAGCACCTAAGCCTTAACTGTTTTTCCCATTTTTTATTTGTTAGACTTTTTCACTAATAAATTAAAATATTAAATCTGAAAGGTCAATTTAAAAATAAACTCCAATCCATCTTAACTTGTTCATTCACCATCTCCACCAATTGTGTTGGTGAGTTCAACGTTATTTGAATGTTTTTTTATGCATTTCACATTTTTTTTAAATTTTTTAGTTTTATTAGGATTTTTGAAAATGACGCGGACACAGGGTATTTTTTAGCTACTTGATCCGAACCACTTTGCCCCGTACCTGATTCAAGTAGGTACAAGTCGGGTAAGAGCGTGATTGGCAGAAACGGGGAAGGATACGGGAGAGATGTATCCGACCTCATTGCTATTATTATTATTAGGATTTCTTCTATTTTCAAATTAATTAAAATGTGATGTCTATTCTATCTCATTTTTTGCCCATAAGTTCTAGATTAATTAGATTTGAAGATTTATTCCCTTATTGTCAGAGAAACATCGCTTCTTTCCCCAAATACCTCCATACCTGATTTTGCTTTGATTGAACCGTATGATATCTGAAGACTTAGATTCAGTGTAAAATGCGATGCATTGAGCTAGTAATGACTTAATAAGCTAAAGGTAAATTATAATGCATTTTTTATTTGAATTCTCATCATATTTCATCTTTCCAAAAACTATATGCAAAAATGTCTACAACAAATATTTTTAATATTTATGATATATTGTTCGACTCAAGTTTTATCTTTCATGATCTATCATCTCAGTTGAAAGCTCTGATATTTTGTGACTAATTTTAATTATAAATATGACAAATTTAAATTTGATAATATTGTACATTTGTCGTTAAACTTACATTTTCGAATGTATTGAATGATGGTAGTAGATTTTTCCAATTATTATATATGTATAATGTATACTTGTGTTTTTATATTTTCTACGGACGTATATTTTAATAATTTTTTCTGCACAGGTGGTTTAACTAGTAAAATAAAATTGCCCCTTCTTGTAAAACATTTTGTAATTGATATTTTACAAAAGAAAATTTTATGTTGCGTATACATTGTCTAGCATTCCGTCTAGATGTAGAAGGGGGGAGAATCCCCCTTGTTTGACTTAAAAAGATCATTGTAGATGGGAACTGGGGAGTGAGAGGGAAATGAGAGATGGTTTCGGTCATCATATTGTTTATATTGAATCTATATCTCCACTTCTTAGTTTTCATTTATCTCATGTCTTATGTGAGCCTTCTCTTCAAAACAATATAATTTTTGTAAGACTGACAGTATATGCCTGTTGAATTCCTTTTGTTGTTTTATTTTTTGAAGGATATTTGCATGGGGTCATAAGTATTTCTAGAGAGGAACATTGGCGATGTTTCTCCTCAAGTTCACACAAGTTAGATTACTTTGGGTTAACTCTTTGGCATGCATGTCGATTGAGTCACCCTTTAGTTCTTCATTATGCATCATTAAATTTTGTCTCTAAATACTTTCCAGTTTCAATTATGTCAATCCAATAAAAGTCACCATCTTCCATTTGATGCTTCTATTCTAAAAAGTCATGGTCCTCTAGATGTGTTATACACAGATATCTAGGTCCGACTCTTGTCATGTCTAATGATAATTATCATTTTAATATAATCTTTGTTGATCTTTATTCAAAATATATATGGCTTAATTAACCCCATTCGACTCAAATCTAATGTTAGTTCTATTTTCCCATCTTTAAGAATAAAGTTTAAAATCTTTTTAGGACAAAAATTACAATTGTCTCTAGTGAATGGTTGCAGCGAGTTTATGTTTTTAATATCTCAGCTATAGCAATTTGGCATTCAACATCTTCAAAAACCACCTTATATCCTACAACATGTCGATGAAAGATGTCATGGCCATATAGTAGAAATGGGCTTTACCCTTATGGAATTTCACCCTTGAAGTTCGTTGTGTGTGTGTGTCCTAAACTAGAAGCACATCACAAGAAATGGAGGAGAAAATAATCTCCAAGAGGAAATTTCATTCAACTGAAATTGATGTCCAAAGTTCCTTCACAGTGGATGAAATGAGATCTATTTATACTACAATACATGTTAGAAACAAGAAAATTACAAAAGAAAAGAAAAAGAAAAGAAAAAGAATTCAAAATTTGAAGTTGGCCAAGTCATACGCATCTACAATTGAACTACGGGATGCTTACAAGTATTATTCCTACAATGCCTAAATTTTGTGCAGCCGAATATAATAATGTGACAGTAGGAATGAACTGTGCGGCCGCAACGTTCTGTTTTGCTCCTAGTTAAAAAACTAGTACTGAACTCTGCTCCTCGCGCCTATACACATTGTGGCCGCAATGGCTTAATTCTGAAGCCAATTACTTTTGTTCCATAAGTTGCATGTAAGGTTCTCAACTTCACAGTTAGCCTCCAATTTCAACACAAAAGCCTTTTCGTAATTATTGAGCTTTCTAATCCAAAATTCATCTCAAATTGAACCCCAAATCCAATCCAATTAATTGTTATAGCTTTCACTCCTCCTTGCAAGCTTGGGAATTGTCGTTTTCATCCTTTGCAATTTAGTGCCCAAACTTTAAACAAGCCGTAATTTCTTCTAAATTAATATAATTTGGATCCAAAGGCTTCCAAATGAGCATTTTTTGGCCCTTCACACAAAAATTCATACTTTTATTATTTTCATTTCATTCCTATTCAAAATAGGGGCATATCAAAATCACATCAGACTCTCCCTCTTTAAAATGATTCGTACTCGAATCACCCCTTGGAATCAATGATAGCTCAAAACCTACCAGATCAAAGGGAAATAAATATCCATCACCATGAAGAAGGAGCACACCTTGATTATGGATCTTTCCACCACCAATTGAAAAAATTAAAGCATACTTCTTTCGTTTGAATTCAAAATGGTATGGACGAGACAACTTCATATACATTGATTCCTTTGAAGCCTTCCAAAGAAGTAAATTTCCTTGTGAATAATTCACAACATAATTGAGGTGGCTATGTTAGTTTCAAGAAATACAAGAAAGGGATACTTTTCATGAAACATCTTTCCAACTTCCACTTCTTTCACCATAAAACTCCTATTTTTTTTCCTTCCTCAAGCTCACCATAAACTTCTTCACTCTCCACTTCACCCTTACTCCATTCACCCTCATATTCTTTATCAAAATTTTTCATGTCAGATCTTTCAATCATTTTCAACACTATGAATTTTCAATTCAAGCTCAACTAACCACTTTTCAATTTTCTCATTTTCAACTTCTACAATCTTTTCTACTCCAATACTTACCTCAATATTCTCAATTTTCTTATTTTCGTCTTGCTCTCTTTTTTCCTTTTCAATTCTCTCTTCTTCTCCGCTCTCCTGCTCTTCATTTTCCCATCTATGATCTTATCAAGCTTCTTCAAAATTTTCTCTACACGCCTATCTAACTCTTCATTTAGTTGTGCAGATGTATCACTCTCTCCTTACCTTCTTTTGATCTTCAAGTATTTCGTCCGTTGATAAAGAAAAAATGATATTCTTCATCTCCTCCACCAACTTATATCTAGTCTAGGCCCTATTGCATTGCCCAATGGTGCCATAACGCCATGGTTTCCCAAACATTTTATGAAAAGATTTCACCGGAACCACATCACACAAAATGTAATCCTCATATGACCTAATGGAAAATTTCACAAACACTTGCTTGGTTATCCTAATCTTTCCACAATCTTTCAACCATAACGAATAAGGTTTGGGATATTTCACAAGAGGTAACCCCACATTCTTTACAAACTTAGTGCTAGCTAAATTCTCAAATTTTGGATTAGAAACCACACTGCATGGTCTATTAACCAAACACCTAGTTTGAAATCTATTTCCACAATCTAACTCCATCACCAAGCATAAAAGTTCAACATCTAATCTCAATCAACAATTCAACAACAATCCCCAAATATACATGCAAGCATCAATAAATCACCAATCAAAATAATCCACAATCAAAGCCACAATTAGATATAGTTGCCAATGTCATGACAAGCCCAACAAACCAACAACTAATCCACTAGCAACTAAATCAATGCTCAACTCTTCTCCCAACAAACCAAACAACTAAATCAATGCTCAACTTTTCAAGTGAATCCAATGTACCGAGATTGTGCTTCAAACATCCACCAATGGTTGATGGCCTCCCTTTTTAACAATATGGTAGTGTGTATGTGTGAAAGGTGTCCTCACATGTTTAACACTCGTGTTTTCGCTCAATATCAGTTAGTTGAAAATATTTTCCTTTTACTCATAACACAACCAAGGCGATCAAGGGCTCAACCAAACATGAGGCTTGAAATAAGTAGAGATAAATATTTGACGCAATAACAAATAGAATTTCTTTGCTTGTAATCATAACTAGGAATGACAATTATGACTTAAGAAAGAGACAATGAGAAGGATAATCTTTAATAGAGGAAGGGAATTTTACAAAAGGAAAAAAAATAAGACGATGATGATGATTTAAGGATTTTCAAGAATCTTGATATTTCCAACTTCCTCAAACGATCACCCACTAATCAAACCCAAACAATCAATCTATTGCCTCAAGTAGGCCACTCATATAATCGTAACAACACCACTAAGTATAACCGTTCTTAGAAAATTTTTTATATGATTCCAAGCTTAAAAAGGTTCCCATCGTACATGTTTAATCCCCGAAAGGTAAAAGTTGGACATATGAAAGAAAAGGAAGGCCTTCAAGAGGGATGTATAACTATCAATGTCCAAATGATAGAAGGGTGGAAACAAGGTCAGGAAAATAAAAGCAGAACATTTCCACTCAATAGATATAGTGTTAAAAACTCCACAAACCGTCAACATTATCATCAATCAAACATTCAACACTAATCCACAATATACCACTAATTTACCTCAACAATAGTTCACCTTTTCTCTATGATTCCAAAACAACTACAAAGAACCCACAATACATAACCCTTGCCCAAACACTGCACATGTAATCCATTACTTCCCACAAACAATGCAATTAATTCATTATAGGCTCATAGTGACAAGAAAAGAATTGAACCCAGAATCACCAAGCACTTTCAAGAAATTGAAATGATAAACAAGTAGAGACTAAGTAAAGAGAAGGACCAAGATAGGAGTTTGAGGGTTTTGCCCTTTTTTTAAAAATTTTTTGAATGATTTGAATTTTATTTTTTATGTTTTTTGAATTTTGGAATGAGATGACAAGAAAATAAAGATAGGACTTACTGGAAATTAGAGTCAAGCTCTGATACTAGATGATGAGATCTCTATCGGTATATTTACCACCGATTCCCATACTCGATTGGAATTCACTCAAGAAAGCTAAAAACTGGTAAAATGATAGGTTTTATCTTGAACTCAAGAACACCAACCCAAGCAAAACTAGGATAAAAATCCTAACCCTCAAGTATAATGGAATTAAGTACCCAAGATATAGGATAAAAGACACAAGAAATTTTACCCTTAAAGTTAGTTGTGTGTGTCCTCAACTAAAGCACAACACAAGAAATGGAAGAGAAAATATTCTTCAAGAGGAATTTCCATTCAACTCAAATTCATGTTCAAAGTTCCTTCACAATAGACGAAATCAGATCTATTTATACTGCAATATATTTTGGAGCCAAGAAAATTACAAATGGAAAGGAAAAGAAAAGAAAGGATATTCAAATTTTGAAGTTTGCAAAGTCGCCCGCGTCTATTGTTGAACTATGCAGGCACACATTTACAAGTATTGCACATGTTGTCGAAAATAATAGTGCGGCTACAAGAATAGACTGATGTGGCCGCAAGGTTCTGAGATCGGAAGAGCTTTGCTCATGGTTGAAAAAACCAGTGCCGAACTCTGCTCGTCACGCTTGTTCAGATTGTGGCCAAATCTTGCAATGCCGCCGCAATGGCTTAATTCTGGATCCAATTACTTTTGTTCCAGAAATTGCATATAAGGTCCTCAACTTCACGATTAGCCTCCAATTTCAACCACAAAAGCCTTTTCGTAATTATTGAGCTTTCTAATCCAAAATTCATGTCAAATTGACAAATTCAATCCAATTAATTATTTTAGTTCTCCCTCCTCCTTGCAAGCATGGGAATTGTCGTTTTCATCCTTTGCAATTTAATGCCCAAACTTTGAACAAGTCCCCATCTCTTCTAACTTAATATAATTTGGATCCAAAAGCTTCCAAATGCTCATTTTTGGTCTTCAACACAAAAGTTCATACTTTAATTATTTTCATTTCATTCTGATTCAAAAATAGGGCGGAACAAAATCACATCACAGATGCCACCACCTCCACGCATTGATCTTTTTCTACCAAACATACCGGGAAAGCTCCGCTATTTCCCAATGTGGAGTAGCCATTCAACATTGTCTACATTCATCACCCTCAAATATCTACCACTTTAGCAATTGATTCACCAATTTAATTTGATATATTTATCAGTTACTTTGGTTGGTAGACAGTACGCTAGCATTCAGATTGTGGCTGCTGTCTTTTGAAAAGAGGACAAACAAAGAAGGTTTAGACCATTCTTTTTCGGTACGAAAGAGTTGTCGTGCGCCTCTACAACTTACAGTATTCAGAGAAATAAATGTCTAGACATTCGAAAGCATCGGTGGAACATCCTTTCATTATAACGGGTAGTACTGCTAAAATGGTCTTCAAATAACCTGGGACTTGCAGCTTCTCGGTCGCGGTGAATTACTAGATGGCCTAGAACTGAGCCTCCATGCATTGGTTGGTTCTATTGTTGCTCTATTAAGTAAGCAATTATGATGTTATTATTATACATCCATCTAGTAGCCGCAGTTTGAGCACGTTTGTATCTCATCCAAAACTTTATGCTTGTTGTCATATCACCTTCATACAAATAGTTGGAAGGGCCTCTAATGTTGAGATTCATTTTGTTTTTTCTTTTTTTGGGTGCTGAAGGAATGAAATTCTCATGATGCCTAAAAATAAGGAACTATTGCGACCCGTTGATTTCATCTTGTTCAATTTGGACCGTTAGTCTCAATGTAAGGCTTACCCCAATGGTGCTTAAAAATGCGTAATTCATCCCATCTGCTAATTTCATATGGTTCGATTTCATTGGCTGGATCAAATTTTAGTATGTCTAGGCAAATCTTATCATGTACTATTATCCTAAAAATACCTAAAGATGCACAACTATTCTGATCTATTGATGTCAGGTGATTCAATTTCAACCGTCGGATCAAAATATCGTAAATTTAGGCAGATTTTATCATATAATCTTATCCTAACAATGCTTAAATGCGCGTAATTAGTCTAATCCGTTGTTTTTTTTTACTGTTTGATTTCAACCGTTGGATTAAAGTCTCATAGATTTAAAAAAAATATTATCTATGCAAACACATTATAAATACTACACTTCTAAACTTAACTAAATTTTCACCCATGCGTTGCATGCGAAGAAACCATCTCAGATTATATATATAAATCTAAATACGAAAACTTGAATAATTTTCTATTATCTGTGAAGAATCATAATCTAACGAACTGATTATATTTAACTTGATATTGCGATCACTTTGCTAATACGGTATTATCCTTATAAATGATAATCAATTTGTCAAGACCCACGTGATATGTTAGATTCAAGGGAATCTCCTACGATCCCTTTATATACTCAAAAATAAATACAATCAATTATTTTTACTTTGAAATAATCATCTGTCATAATTACATTTAGATTTATAACCAATATTTATTTTTAAAAAAGAATTTTTAAATTAATATTATTGCGACTTGATCGAGATCCAAATTAAATATAGTTACACGAATTCTTCCTTTTTTTTAAATAAGTTACAATACCAAATTTTGCAAATTATTTTCTTTTATTACGTATGACAAATTAATAAATATACATTCTTTCCTTTTTCTTTCTTTTTGTTTTAACAAAAGATAAATAGATTTAACACAAAGGCATTGGAGGTAGGAAAATAAATAGAGTCAAATAAAGAGATTATAAGTGCAAAGGTATTGGATTTTTTACAAATTAATTAATACATATCCAAGTCCTGTAGCATTAACACGCATAAACGTGTTAAACAAAAAGAAAAAAAGAAAAAAACCATTATAATAAAAAGAAGAAAAAGAATAAGAGACAAAAACGGGTGAGAGTTGAAAAAAATAATCTCTACTGACTTCATATACATCATTATGAAATTCAAATAAACAAAAATACCATTAAGAGAAATAAATACGCCTAAAATACGATCACAATGAAAACTATAAATATACACAACTAGTATTACAGGAAAACTAATATGTAGACTCCTATTAACTACCCTAAGTTCAAAACACATCCTAACTACAAAAAAAATGAAAAAGGACAATTACAATTTTCCTTCAAAATGTAATAACCAAAACATATACAATATAATATATATTGTAGAGTTTATTTTGTAGAGACTGCACCATCCACCAAATACAATTGAAGTCTTAGCTCTCATGCAACCCTGCAATCATACTGAGAGCAATATTTAACTGAATACAATCTATTCATCCAACCAAGTAATAAGACATGCATTCCAAGAAAAGGGGGGAAAAACCAAATTCCAACACTTACATGCAGTGGCGTATCCAGGATTTTAGGTCACAGTGGTTGTAAATTAATAAAGTCAATACAATAAATTCATATAAAGCAAAAGTTTTTTTATTTAATTTGAAGTTGTTCCGGATGTGCTTTTGACAACCATAAACTAGTAAATCGACAAATTTAAAATCACTAAATCACTAACCTTTTAAATAACCTTTTAACACCATAAATCACTAAATCAGTAAATTTAAAATATCCATCAATTTATCTTTATACTTAAATAATAAAAATAAAAAACCTATACACAAAATATAGTTCAAATTATTTCAATTGCCAAATTCTAATTCCTATTAGAAAAGAAGTAGCCGGAATTCAAATAGCTGAGTATGCCATAAAGTACATAAACTGTTATACGACTTAATTATAAGTAAATTCTAGTTACACATGACTCATGAGATTGGAAAACAAGAGCCAACCATAATATTAAAAGTTGGGAAACACAGTTTAGAAGTTAAGAACAAATTAAATACAAGTTAAAACATTGTTTAATTACAATCATATTACTGCCAAAACATTCGTGAAGCACAATTGCAAAAATGCGCAATCATATTACTGTTTCAGTGTCCAAGGATGCCTCATTTAAACAAAAACTATAAGTATTCAATTGTATAATTTTTATTAAGTATTAATTCAAATAAATAATCACAACCGAATTAGTTTTAACTGTAAACAAACAGGGAAAATGACCAAACTCATTTTACCATTCATATATAAACTGCATCGAAATTAAGGTTAAACTGCATCGAAATTAAGGTTCAAAGACAATGCACGATTGAAGTTCTTCTTGTAATAAACATAGAATAATAGAATATATATATATATATTTTGGGAGAATTTGAAGGTTGAAATTTGGGGCAAAAGGTTTGATTCAATTGATTTTGCTCAATTCGTTTGTCTACTGTTGACAGGCGAAGAGAATGCTGGAGCCTGGAAAAGGGAACGTCACTAGATGCAATATAGACTTATTCATTCGGCTGGATTATGATTTACAAAATACAATTGCTCATATGCTGACAACATTTATCTCGACGGGTTGCAGAAAGTTTACATGGGCTGGCAAGCTGCACTCTTTAATTTAAAAAAAAATGGATCAAATAGAATATGGGCCAGGAGTGACCTGGGCTGCAGCCACCATAGCCCTCCCTTGGATGCGCCTTTACATACATGCACGTTAAAAAAAAAACTTTAGAAATATTAAAAAATATATACCTACACAAGAGTACCCCATAAGAGTACAAAGTTCCGTCTGAGCACTTGCACAGATAATTTCCACATCTATGTATAGGTAATACATAGTCAGAACTCAAATAAAATAAGAAAAGTATAATTTAAAAAAATTAATGTGTTATATCAAACTCATTTAACTAAAACTAGTTAAACCACCCATGCGTTACACAGGTAGAAAAACTTATTAAAATATATTATTAGATAGTTAAATATAAATATGAAATATTTACACCACTGTAGAAAATATAAAAATACAAGTATATATCAATTGAATTAATAAGATTCATGGACTTAGTAATCGTAAAATTCAAGATCATTTAAAAGACAATATACATTCTTACATATATAATCCTTTGTACATGTATATATAGTAATGGAAAAAATACAAGTTATCTGCTTTATTTTAAAAAATCCTAATAAAACTAACAAATTTAAAAAAAATGTAAAATGCGCTAAAAATTTCAAATAACATTGAATTCACCAATACACGGTGTAGAACGAATTATGATAGATTAGAGTTTGTTTTAGAATTGACATTTCAAATTTGGTATGTTAATTTATTAAAAAGATTAACAAACAAAATAATTGGACAAAATGATTAAGGTTTAGTTGTTAAACCCAATGGTTACAAGTTCAAATCTTCTTTAAGTTCTTTCACAAAATTTTTATTAAAAAGAAAAGGAATAATTACCGCAAAATTTACCAAATAAAAAAGCGAAAAAATCACAGTACAAAAAGTACCGAGACTTAAGTGGATTAATTAATATATAGATAGATATAGATATGTAGATATAAGAACAACACAATGAATAAATTCTTTCACATAAATTTTTATTAAAAAGAAAAGGAATAATTAAAGAAAAATTTACCAAATAAAAAAGCAGAAAAATCGCAGTACAAAAAGTACCGAGACTTAAGTGAATTAATTAATATATAGATAGACATAGATATGTAGATATAAGAACAACACAATGAATATGTAAATGGGATAATCAATCTAACGGCGCCATACAAAATGTAAAGAAACCTATATCCCAAAATCTAAATGAATATATTGTGTAATGCAAAGAGTAAATGATAAAAACTCGTGTAACGAATAGATAAGGAAATACACGTTCAGTTGTCACCGTCGATTTTACACAAAGCAATTAAAAAGTCAGAAATGCCCTTACTTTACGTAGTTTAGGTCAGATCGCAAACTTAATTCCTTTTATATATATAGATTTGTGCACCCAACTTGTTCCGTATAACTTTTTACAAAAAAAATTTCAGAAAAATGTCCTCAAAAAAGAGAACCTCGAGTTACACTGACAATGAAGACATGTTGCTTGTTAGTGTGTACCTAGGCATTTCTCATAGTCCAATCACAAGAAACAACCAATTGGGTGACAGAGTACAATAAAGCACGAGGTGTCTTCCAACGGAGGCTAGCTAGCTGCTTAGAGAAATGCCACAAAATGATAACGGCTTCTTGATATCTACATGGGTGTACTCGCCAAGTTGAAAACTTATGTGTCAGTGGTGCATTTAAGAAAGAAATTGTAAGTGTTATGTTGACAACCTACACTGTTCCAACTATGTTTCTGAGTAGTTGCTAACTCATTCGATGTTCACTACAAGAAATTTAGGCTCTCCCTACAAATTGCTTTTGCATGGAAAAGCCAATTTTTGTACGCGGAAACTTTTTGAGACGGAATTATTTTGTGGGAAAGTTTGTGGCGCAAGCCTTGTGGCGAAAGGGTTTAGCCGACAAAATTAAAGACTTTGTATGGAAAGATACAAGCCTACAAATCCCTTTGCACACAAATGAAACGTGTCAGCTAAAATTCTTCGTGACAAACATATTCGTCAAGAAAAGTATTTTTTGTAGACAAAATACTTTCGTATGGAAAGATATAAGCATACAAACCCTTTGCACACATACCAAATGTGTCTACCAAATTTTTTCGTGAAAAAATATATTCGTCCAAAGAATGACTTTTTGTTGACATAATAATTTTTATTTATAGCCTAAGTAATACTTTTCCCCACAAAAAAAGTTTTTTTATTGGAAGAATATTTGTATTCTTATGTTTGCTTCCACAAACTAACATATAAATCATTTCGTAGACTGAAAGCTACTAATTCTCCATATAAATAAATTTTCAACGCCATATTATGAAATCAATGAAAATTTTAAATATTTTTTCTCTTTTATTGGAGATAATATAAAAATACATAAAACTAAAAATAGATAACACTTTCAACATAAGCAGTATACATATGAATCCAATATATACCATAGTACCAAAGTACAAATAAAAACATTAATTGCATTAGCTACAACCAAACTTAAAGTGAGAAAATGCTATAAATGTTTACATGATACATTGCGTGATACATCGTTGAGAACTAAATAGTCTTCTTGGTCTTGCTAAAGTTTCCTCTTAGATTTGTGATCTCCATCCAAACGGCATCATCTTGTCAATTGCCATAACCTCCAAGGACAATAGTATACATGTGGTATGACAAATATGTGAACTTGACTTCTGGCTTTTCCAATGAATATTGATGCTCGTCGAGTAAAATTAAATTGTCAAACAATCTTCAACTCCATATAAAACCTCTAGTCAATCTACATTCATTAAAAGTGCATTAGCTGCATGTTGAGCTCAGCTATTTAACCACCTATAGCACAAAATTCAATGAGACGGTATTTGGGATTTGATCACAAGTGGCCAGAATGAAAGATGAAAAAGCATGGGATATCTATTGTGTAAGTAAAAAGGAATTCTCATTTTGAACTTTTACGAATATCCCAAGATTACTTCTGTTTGTTCCCCTTATGTTAGAGGAGGATAAATTAACCAATGCTACTCTTCTAAGACCCCACATGCTTAAAATCTTATATTAGATGCTATAGATCTTGACTAGGCTCCAAATGATTCAGAAAAGTACATATAATCTACTTGTCTTCATGTGAAGTAATCTTTATCAAATTAGAAGTGACTATAGATGGGTGCCTTCTTAATTTCCAACATAAATTATTGTACTACTTAAACATCCACATTCCATCAAAATTAGATTTCTCCTTGACATGGACAAATACACAAATATTCAAGATACCAAAGCAACTAATACATCATAACCATTCACAAAATAATCATTTCATATTTCATCCAAGTAGGTAGTTCCAAAAAATAAATGCTTTCAGACATAACATGAGAATAATATCAAACTAAATGATGAAGTAGTGCTTGAATTATACAAGCTCACCTTATATCAATTTGAATTAAATGAAGCTTTGTCATCTAAAGTATTTTGAAATCACCTAAAAGATACATAAATTACAAATTAGATTACAATTCAAGGAGTTACTGGATAAATTACAAATTAGATTACAATTCAAGGAGTTATTGGAAAAGACAATAAATATGAGAAATGAAGAATAAAGAAGTAAGAAAGACAAGAAAAATTTCTTCCAAAATAATCGCTCCATTTGACCCTCCATTCCTTACTCTTATTTTCTGCTGTCTTGTGTAATATAATATTGTGTTTTATTCTATCATGGCTTCACTTACATATTAGAACTCTAAAAAATTTCTTTAGTAGTTAGTTTTCCTTTATCTACAGCTAAGTTACTCAGCAATCCATTAATGAGTCGACCCCACTCAAAATCAGGTCACATCCACCTTATCTACAAAGAGAGACTTTTAGCATATTGGTTTTTCCACGTTTTCCTTTCAGTTTTAAGTAGTGAATTCTTCGCAAACGGACTTGACACCATTTTTAATCAAGAATAATGTAGGAAAGAGCTAAGAATGATCAATCCATTTATTCAAGTACACTAAGTATAGAAATTTGGAGAAAATCAAGTGATACTAAAAACATTAGGCATGGAGTACAAGAAAGAAAACCAACTCATGTCTTTTCCTAATTTTCGTTTACTTCTGTATTCTCCCTTTTCATTTTGTAGGTTTACAAAAAATAATTACTGATTGAAGCTCAATTAACATTCACTAATCCTCTCACACGTGAAATTGAAACTGGCTCAATGGTATCACAAAAATGATTTTGCTTCAACACAATGAACAATTACAGGTAATAACAAGAATCTAATCTATGAGATGCATAGGGATTTTTTTCATTCACGAACAAACTTGTTAATCTAATGTCTTAATCAAGACTAGAAACTGTTCAATTATACTAAAATTTCCATCTAAATTCACAAGAGCTATTGACTCAGACCCGTACATAGGGGACAAAAATTTTCCAAATTCAAAAATAAATCAGTAAAAAGATTATTATTTTACCAATGGCCAAAGAAAAATTGAAACTTTAAAATAGTGTAATTATCTTGATACAGAACACCAGAGTCCTTCCGCTTGCCTTTTGTTGAAATCTATAAATTTTGACAAGAAAAAAAAACCAATATAGATGCATATCTCTGTATATGGATCGACTATTCCGGATATTCAAATGTTCAAAAGGAATGAATTGTGATAAACGACCAGCTCTCGAGCAGTTTTCCTTAACTTTGGAGAACAACAAACTAATATATCTAGAATGAGGGGATGTTGAAACTTAACTGGAGCAGATCGCGTGGAGAAGGGAAAAGAACAAGATAAGGCACGAATTGAACTTTTTTTGGAACTCCAATTGAATTTTTCTGGAACAAAAGTGTGCAGAAGGAGAGAGTTTTTGGGGAACGATTAGAGGGCCGAAAAAGCGGAAAAGTGAAAAATTGAGAAAATTGGGTGAGTTCTTTTTTAATTTTATTTGGTTGAAAATAATTCTTTTTATTTTACAATTTGGATGAGCTAATAGAATTTAGAGTCCTAGTATAAGAAAAAGAACAAGGGAAAAAGATTCGTTGCTCCGTGAGATGTGATCATTAAAAAAATGAAAAATAGAAAATTTCGTCCAGAATCGAATTTTGGGTGGTCAAAATTTTGTGAAATTTGTAAATCTCCACCAAATGAAAAAGGAATACTCTATCTACAGATCTAAGTTTGTAGGCTGAGTTTTCGTAGAAATAGTATATATAGCTTTGAAATGTTGTTCTTGTCGGGAAAAGGTTACTCCACCTACAAATCTAACTTTGTTGGCGGAATTTTTGTACGAATAGTGTACGTTGCCACGAAGTGTTGTATTTGTTGGGTAAAGGTTACTCCGCCTATAAATCTAACTTTGTAGGAGGAATTTTCGTAGGATAAGCATAAATTTCTAGTAATGGTTCTTACAGAAGTCAGAGTTTGCTAAAATGACACTTCACCCTTAGTATTTCTAATATACTTGAAGTCATGAAGTGTTATGTGCACTTACGATAAATTCTAGCTAGAAGCTAGAATCTACCGTTAGGGCTCGTGAACATACCAATTACACTTTAAAAAAATTTTGACAGTATCTTCCCTATTTTATGAATAATCCACCCTGTATGATTTACAAATTACTAACCTCACACTCAAAAACAATAATCAAAGGCTTCCACGACCACGACATATCAAGTTCAAATGTAGACATATCATACATAACTAAATTTATATAAAGATATGCATACAAAAGTGTATTGGAATCATTCTCATTTTCTTACTATACATGATCATGCAAAATATTTCAATATATCTTTAACTACATCAAAATATATTTCATGTCATATTTCGATTCGATCATGCAAACCTTATCAAAAGACTCGTCCCCAGAAAAGAAGCTGATTTCTAAAAGTTGCTCAAACTTCAGTTATTACCTGAAAAGAAAAACATTTAAGAAATATTTTCGTTAACAATAATGCCCAGTTAGTGGAAATTTGAAAAACATCCATGCTTTTTTAAAAAATATTCTTTCACTAACATATCAATCCACAAGATCATAAGAAAATCATCTTTAGTAAAAATTTAATACTGAATTAATTTCACCAAGTATGTATCTGACATCTTATATAAATCTAATAACAACAATATCACATCATATACACGTAGATATCAGGTTGAGTCATACGGACCATATTGACTCTTCGCTCTAGGTGGCGCAACAACTACTTTGAGACATAATGCCCTGTTATCAGCTTGAGCTATAGGCCTTTTCGTCCATAGGCAGCTAAGTTCATAACATAATATACAACTTAGGGAAATTTTCAAGTCATTCATTATTTGAATTTCTAATAAACATAACATTCTTAATTTCATAAACTTCTCGAATCAAAAAAGAAATTTTCAAAGAAATTCATAAAAGCACTTTTATCATAAAATGTCATAGCAACATATAAAATCAAAGCATAATCAATTTCATTTTAGGAAAATAGGGAAAGTTTCACTCACAGGCTATATACATATAATTTAGTTTGGTTGATAGGCTTTTCCAATTTCTTGTGTGTCTCCTGAAACATAACATGAGCAATTTAATTAATAATTTATTCATTTACTCCTTCTATAAACTATTGTTAATTTTACTGTCTTTACTTCTTTCCTAATGGTGCAAAGTTTCTAAAACACTATATGTGTCAATATAAAACCCAATTACATAATATAAGCCTTCTACTCTTTTAAACTACCCAAACCCACATTTTCTATTAAACATTAGGTTGCCCCTTCCTTGCATTTATTCTTGACTTAATTTTTGCAAATGGTCATAGTATCTCATATTAAAGCCTCAAATGCCACTAAAAAACTTAACAATAATTCTTACCCTTTTAAGCAAAATTTCCATGCTAATTGATATATATATACATCTAATTTTTTTGTGCATTCTATACCTAGAGTAGATTTTCCTACTTTTGAGCTTATAGAAAACAACATTATGCTTTAGTATTAATTCCACAAGGAATTCCATAAACCCTAAATGAAAATTACATTTTAAACTCATATAAATCAAACATAAAAACAATTAGCACTTGCTTGTTTTGGATTCTTGTATTCTTCCTCTTCCTTTCCTAAGTTTCTCCCAATTTTTCCATTTTCCCCTACTTCTCGCAAGATTCAGGAGTCTTGCTTCTAGTTTCTTTGCCTTCTTCTTTCTTTCCATTTTTTTATATAATATAATGTCAAATTGTCCAACTTGGTAGCCGACTTTGAGTTGTTTCTTTTTTTTTTCAATTTAACCCTCAATCTTGTTTTCATATTTAATTTGGTCCTCACATGTTCACATTTAATTTGGTCCTCACATTTCAATCTATCACGGGAATGGAAGCATAAAGAAAAATTGGGATGTCACATAAAATGTTCAAGTGGGATCATGTTTAGCCGCTTCTCAAGGACACTGAAAAGTTTGGCGCCAAAGTGACTGCTTAATTACCAGGTTATAAGGATTTTTTGAAGGAATCAGTACTCTTGAGATTCCCAACTCATTTTCTCCTAGTACAAAAAAGGCAAAAGGAATGTGGAAGAGTGAAACGTCTTCGAGTTTGATTGAAGAACTTGTGCAAAAGAATCACAAACTTGCCATTGTTATTACCGGAGACACAAGCAACATGTCGATGCTTCATGACTTTGCTCAAGCAACGAACTAAGAGTTTTCATAAAAGTGCAAATGGGACAAAAGTATATGTCGAGAACGTGCTCATAGTGCAGAATATGTATTCTATTACCAACCTAGCAAGAGGTGAGTTTTTGGGATCTTGAGTGGAAACTTAAAAAGTAGGTCCCTAAATTGTATTGTACATATTCAAAATTTATTTACTTATATTTTCTTTAAATGGAAAATTTTCTTTTTCAGATAAAACAACAAACAATACTCTAAAGTATTTATACTATATTTAATAATAAAAAAATACACAAAATAGTTACTTTAATCATATAATAAAAAGACATAGTTAGAAAACGAAATATTTATTTGTTACTTATATTAATTTTTTACTCACAAAAATATAGATAAACTTTTGAAATGTAAAGATTTTTAATTAAAAGAAAAATAAATATATTTTTTGAAAGGAAAATAAAAATATTTTGGATCATAATGCTATATCAAAAATTTAATGACATAACTTGAAAATCATTAAAATGAAAAAACAAAACTAGACATACGAAATTAAATATTTTTTAAGATATGGCACGAGTTAAAATAAAAAATTATGTAAACTTCAAATTAATTAATTTAATTTAGAAGAACAACCTAAAAATAAATTATCTTATAGACTACTAAAAATTAATTTTTAATAAGAAATTAAAAAAAAGATTTTCAGTAAAAAATTTTAAAAGAAACTCCATAGTAGGTTTCAAACTTTGGTGGGAGGGGATAGGTTAAGGAGTCAAAAAAAAATTGAGCCATACACTCAATTTTTAGTAAATATTTCAGTGTCATATATATATATACACACACACATATATGTATATACATGTAAATAAAATGATTCTTGTCAATTTTGGCCACCCAATTGGGGTTTTTAGTTTTTTTTTTTTAATTACCCCAAAAGCATAGACCAATTGAAAACATATGGTTTTATCAAAAAATAAAAAAAATATGGTCATAATTATTTTGCAGCCCAAATTAAGACGCCAATACAGTGAATTGTTCCGCAAATGTCGGGGCCCTTTGCTTCTTAAACCCCCACTTTGATGTCAAGTTATTTATGTAATTACATAATATTTATTATTATTCAACTGCCAATTTTTTATATGCAATTCCATACTTTTTATATATGATTTATTAATTACGTGTGACTTTTTTTATAAGTGACTTAAATCAAGCTGTAACACTAATATGACTTTTAAAGTGACATATGAGGAGTTCTTACACATTAAAATTAAAGATAACCTACTGAGTAAGGCATTAATTTTATTTTTTAATAGAAACGCCATCGGAATGTCAGTGGGGTTTCTAGGACTCCACTGGGACGCCACCTTTTTTTCAATAATTAAATAGTGACACAAATGTGACTTTTAAAAAGTCTCATTTATGTGACTTTATAACTAAAAAGTCACATATATATGACTTTTCTATTTTATATGTGACTTTTTAAAATACATATGACTTTTAAAATTGATGTCTGTGTTACTATTTAACTAAGAAGTCTCGTATGAAAAAATTCACATATAAAAGTTACATTTGTGTCACTAGTGAGTTAAAAAGCCGCACTTAATTAAAAAGTCACATTTCGTGTAACTATTTCGAAAAAAGTCACGTAAAAAAATAATCAGTTAATTAAAAATCGCATTAAATAAGTTAGGAATAGAAATTGAAAGTCACATTCGTGTAACAATTTAATATTAAGTCATATTTGTATTACTATTATCCAACATATCTGTATTACTATTTAGTTAAAAAGTCATACTGAATAACCATATAAAACAAAAGGAAGACACATCATCAATTAATTTAAAAGTCACATTTAATTAAAAAATCAAATGTAAAAATAAAAAAAGCCACATCTAAAATTTTTTTCATAATAAGTACATTTTTCCTAAAAAGTCATATATGTATATATAAGCCACATTAATTTGTGTCACTTTTAGATATTAAAAAAAAAAAGCAATCTTTAATTAAAAAATCACATATGAAGAAATACACTTGATTAAAAAGTTACATATAATTAAAAAAAAGTCATAATATAACATAAAGTCACATATATAATAGAAAAATCACTCTCAATTAATTAAATACACACGTGTATAATAGAAAAATTCATACTTAATTAAACAGTCACATATATAGAAAAGTCACACTCGATTAACTAAAAATTACAATAAAATAGAAAAAACAGACATTTAATAAAAAAAGTCACATATAAAGATATAGAAAAAATTCATTTAATTAAAAAGTCACTTGTATGAAAAATATTATTTAAATTTAAGTATTAATATGAATGTGACTTCTAAAAATCATTAATCAAAATGAAGAGGAATTGGGCAAAAAAGTGATAATGAAACAAATAAGTCCTTCGAAATAAGAAGAAATAAAAAAAGAGAAAAGCTAAAAAAAAAAAAAGAATAAAGGAGCACGTGGATAGGAGGAAAAGTTAAAGAAAATGGTATACGGAGATTTTATGCCGTACATTCCCTAACAATGAGTACATTTCCACATTTTAATGTATTTTTCTAAACATAAAACAAAAGGTGCTTTAGATATTTGGATCTCGAATTGGCACTCACTTCAAATCTATACTAATGAACAACAGAATATCAGAAATACACATTATTCTTGCAAAAATACCTGGGGGCAGATCTGCTGATAAAATAAATTGACGATTAAACAAAATAAAAAAGAAATACAAATAATAACACCAAAATTAACTAGATGACAGCCTCAAAAACTGAAACCGATTAGAATCTATCCAGATTTCCTGGGATATCATTTATGTATTTCAAACGAGATAGAGTCCCACCATTGTGAATGACAAAACCTGCATATATATGATATTAGGATATACTCAGAATTGGAAATTTTGAGAAACACCGGCAACAACGTTAAATCCCCAGAAAACAGTGCTATTATCCTTCCATTTGCAAACAGTTAACGTCGGCGCTCTTAACAATCACTCCCTATTAATGGCCGCTGTCGGATGCGTATCATTTGCTGGCGCTAATATTCACCGTATTTCTTCGTCGGCGGGACAATCATTCCACCTAATTCGCTTAAAGCAAGTGGCGCCAGCTATTTGTTAGTGGTGAAGACAACAATCATGCCGGCTAGTTTGAAAGACTTTGAGGAAGTGAATGAGATCTGTGCTAAATATTTTCCATCAACTACTCCAGCATGTTCAACTTGCCAGGTGGTAGCACCAACATTGGATGCAAAGATTGATATTGAGTCATATCTGCACTGTAATATCCTATCACTATGTTTGAATTGAACCCAAACTTCTAAATAAGCTAGGAGATGACCATCTTTGGCTGTGATTTCAATAACTGTGATTCAATGGACTCTTGAATAACAGAAATATGTTAGGAACTTTTTCAAACACGCGTCACTTTTAAAGATGTGAGATTCAAAATCAATTAGCCATGTAGGCTTAATCCTGTTTAGCCATGTCGCTAAGATATAATGTATTCTCACTAGTTTTATAAAAAATAAAAAAAAAAAATTCCTTCCTATAATAGGTATGGTTTCATTGCCTGTTGAAACCATCGGGTCATATCATTAGGTCGTGTCATGTAATCTAGTATCATCAGGTCCTATCGTGTAATCAGTCATGTAAAGTCTAAGCCTATTGAACTATCACCACTGAGGAGAAGAGAGAGTTTCAACAAGGAAAAAAAAAGCGAAATGCACCAAAGCTTCAGAATAGTAAACCATTAAAATACAAAATATCATGTCTACTATTAAAATAAACAAAAAACCTACACTCAAAACCTCCAAAAGTTATCTAAGCTAATATGAAAAATTACTCATCTTGAGCAAGGGAAAATGGAAAGGTTTTGTGTTGATTGTTGTGCAATCTTCATACTGAAACTAAAGATTGAAATAGTGCAAAAGAAACAAAAGCGTAAAAGCTATGTATCGGTATTACCTAAGCGTATCAAAAATATCAACAAACATCTACATAACTATAAAAGCTATACTGAGGAACTACTTTATAAAAGTAAAGAAGGTAAAAAACATCATTGTACAATTATTTAACAGGTAAAAATTTAACAGTAAAACAATATGCCACAAACGCAGAAGTAATTAGGACTTATATAAAAGAAGCACGTCAAACAACCGTTATTAGAAGCCACAGAGTTGAAGACTCCGAAATAAAAAATAGAAAAATAAAAAAAAGGAAACACCAGTGCTAAAGCAAAAGTGTAACTGAAAATAGAAAATAAGTAAGAGATATACTTCAATTGTATCAAAATAAATGCCTTGAGAACTTATTAGCACCAGACCGAAAATAAGAACACTATGCATCACAACATTTATACAGTGACCTGTATATCTTTGTCTAAGGCTATTCCATTGCAAATTCTAAAGAATTGGATTGTTATATTTTTAATAGTTGTCAACATGCCAAAAAAGTGATATATCTTCTCAAAATTGTTGTTGGAAATATACTCTGCATACTTAAGGATAAATATACCTTAGTCCCTATAGGAAACAAACATACAGGAAAAATGATGACTAAAATATAAATGAAGACTGATAGTTGACTGTTGACATGTAAAACACTTTAGCGTTTTATATAAAGATACATCCAGTGTACGTAACATTTCTTGTCATCAGGGCAACGTATCATGAGCATGGGCTTTAAAGTCCCATTTATGTATTTCCTCTTATATATATCTTTTTAATCTCGAATAATTAATAATTAATTAGTTATATGACAATAAAAATAAAATGAAGTGTCTGATGAGAACGGGAATCCACCCCTCTTACAAACTTCTATCGTACATTAATTAATTAATAAACGAACAAGTTAAATAAAATTTAGATAAAACTGTATTAACTAAAAACGAATGACCATAAAAATACGACTTCAAATAATACGAATAAAAACAACACCTCAAAATTCAAATTCAAATGCATAGAAAACCCATTCCAAATCCTACTAAAACATGACCTGATTGTCTCCCAAAAATAAAGCTTACGGTCAGATTTTATAATTTTAATAAGATAATTAATATATAACAATTAATTCAAAATAAAAACATCTAAAATTGTGGAGTGTATAACTGCAACAATCTAGTGTAAAATTGCAAATAATGCAATAGGATGTGTATATATGGAATGGAACACAAAAAAATAGTGTGTGGGGGTAATTTCCTCTAAAACAAATTACAGTTTTTTTGCTAATTTTCTCCTCCCATAAATGGCATAGATTCGAGCCCAACAGGCCCAAACAAGGCTTATAATTTAGCGGCCATATTTGACGTGTACAGTGCTGCCTATTTTTAGGGTGGGACCCTCCCTCCACCGAAAAAAAGAAAAAAACTGAAAATAGAGAAAGACTAATTGAGTGGCTGTTTGATTCTCATTATTGATATTGATTTATAATAAGAAATTATAATGAAGTGAAATGAGTGGTGTATATTTAATAAAAGCTTGAAATTTATGAGTTGGAGCCTAATTGTCAGGGATGGCCCGACGACTAATTGGCTTTGTTTGACCCTTTGACTTGTTAATATTCCTAGGTTTAGCTTATTTCTCTTGGCGACTATGGGTTTTGTGGCATTTTGTGGGGGGGTTTTGTGAGCTTTTCGTGGTGGGGTAAAGGTGGTCCATGATGATTTGGGTTATAGGGTAGTGGTGCACATGGTGACGATGGTAGTGGTGACGTCATGGCTTACAGTAGGCTTCTACGTAATATCGAGTAATATTTACTTATGGCATTTATGCTACTTCAACAGTCGAACACATATTTATGGGTTAGTAGGAAGAAATTTTGTAGTGCGGGGTACATAAACTTTTTTCGCATTTTAACTGACTAGACTGGCATTCTATGTTGTTTTGTTTTGGGTCCTCACTGCTGTTATATATTTTTATTTGACATAGAAATAGAATATTTTTGCCGTCTATAGAGATAGTCCTATATTTTATTTTTATCCATCTAAAATAGATAGTCCACTATATTATTATATTGAAAACTAGATACTCACCCATGCGTTGTACGGGAAAAATACATATCAAATTATTTAAAAAAAATAAGTAATATGAAATTTTATATGTTTTTTTTATATGGTGAAATTCATAAAGTTACGTTACCTAATATGAAATAATTAATTTTTAACATCAACTAAATAATAACGTAATTTTTTTCTTATCATAGTAAGTTAACTATAGTTTATAACAAATTTTAACCCGACTGTTATCGTTAAAACAAATAAATATCGTTTTATTTTTTTGCATGAATTTAGATAAATAAGACCGTACAAAATAATTGCTAGTTGGGCGATTACTTGTGCTGTGAAAATATTTCTTCTTCGAAACCAATAAAGTCATATAACATATAGATTATATAAATTAATAATACATAAAAGTAGTCATATATATATATAATAGTTGTAATTATTAATATTCATTTATATAGGGAAAGATTAAGAAAAAGATTACAATTATAATTTTCAATTAAATTAAACTAACAACATATATATATATATATTTAATTTCTATTAATTATAAACTATAAATTTCAAGACATGTTAGATAATCGGTGATCAAATTTATCTATAATGTAAACAATTAAATGATAATAATTATTTGTTAATGAATCTTCTTTCGAAATGGTGAATGGATAAGACAAAAGTGAATGAAATTTTTTAAAGAAAAATTGAAAATTTTGGAATACCACACATGCTACCATAATATGTAACGGTGTCTAAAAAACCCTACTAACAGATTTTTTGGTAGGAAAAATGTGATATAAATGTGCCGCAACTCCTTTTATTTAATTAATATATAGATATCTTTAATTTTTCATTTACATGTATACCGCTAATTAATATATTTTTTTATCGTTTTCCATCAATTACAGATATAGTGGAAGTATTTTCAAGGTAAATTTTAATTTTTTCAGTTATATTAATTAGCAGCGCGTCAAATGCACCAAAATATTAATATGTTTCTCCACTAAAGTTAAGAGAATTTGCATAAACGGGGAGTAATTAAAGGACAAACTCACACAGAACACTGGATATATCGAAGTGTTTCGTGTTAGCTAGCAAAAAGCGAGGTTTTTTTTTTTTTTAAATGATCGAACTAAAATTAATAAAGATAAAAAAAATAAAAAACAAATAACATAATTCACAAATACAAGTTAGAAGAGAATAACATGAGGATTAATTCAGGTTCTTGGTTTAGTTGTGCATGCCCCTCACATAAAAGATAGTAATCAGTTGCATCGTCGATCCTCATCTATATATATATATATATATATATATATCCGCACACACTTAAAGAGAGGATAGTTTCCTCATTTCATTTTCCCACCCATTTCACTTGCTAAATCCGGACACTATATCTTGTCCGTTGATTGCATCTTCTTATCTTGGCCTTTCATTCTCATTATTTATTATTATTCTATTATTCATTCTAATAATTTATCCAATTAATTCAATTAATTAATTATTTACTTATTTAGGTCATTATATGGTATACATTTTCCAAATCCATGTCCCCTTTATTTCTCTAGATATTTTTGATTCGGCTTCCTTTCTTCTTCGTCGCCTTTCTTTTCAATTCACAGATTGTACAAATATTGGGCCGTCTCACGATAACCTACACTCTCTTCTACAACTATTGGATTGATGGTCGTGTTTAATGTATTTGTCGAGCATAAGATATCCCAATGGCAGAGGCCTTATCGTTTAGCGATTACCTATTGCTGATAACCACTGCGGTAACTATTCGATCGGCAAAAGATTCAAAATTATCCTAGCTTTGGTAAGTTTCTATATTTTCTATATTAATTAATTGGATGATCTATGTGGAATCCGTTTTGGAAGTGTTTAATTATCGTTTGCCCTAATCTGTTATCCCAGCTTTGGTAAGTTTGTGTATTTTCTGTATTAATTAACTGGATGCTCTAATAGGACTTTCATCCGCTTTGGCAGTGTTTATTGTTTGCCCTAATTTGTGGATAGTACTGATAAGCACTGTGTTCATTACGGAATATATCGGCAAGAGATTTGATTTAATCCCAATTTAGGTAAGTTCCCAATTCAAATAAATTTCCTAATTTAATTTAAAATATTTAATTTTCTTTATCCGACCAAAATAAATTTGATTCAGTCCCAAATCAAACCAATTAAGCGTAAATATATATACACTTGCCTTTAATATTTGTATCAATCGGATCCTGCATACTCAGGTAAGTATATATAGATTTCTTTTGTTTCACCGGGTTTAACTTGGTAACTTATCTCATTGATTGAGTTATATACAATCCCCTAAATTGAGATGTCTAGACCTATTTTTATTAGGGTTTCATCCATTTTTCTTATTTAATATAGTGTGCTCTTCAATAATTTTTATCACAATCGATACTCAGTGCTACTCTGTTACGTATTCTTATAGTTTGCTATTTATAGTCCTTTGTCTCTGTCTTTGTCTTTGGTTAATATTACGACAAACATCCACTGTTCTTTTAAGGCTTTCTGGATACACTAAACACGGCTTCCCATGGTTTGCATACAACATTGATGGTTTTATCCATGCACTTGGGGTGCATAAACATTACACTTCGATTGATTTGGTTACAATATTTTAATTGCTTGATTTTTATGTACATGGGGTACATACCAAGTTAATTTTTCAGTGTGTTGTTATTTAGTTCACGTATTATTGTGAAGGTTATCTTTGGAGGACCATGTTAACTTATTTTTGTGTGCATTAGTTGTTGGATTCTTGTATTTCTTTTTTGCTTTTGGTCTTATTTGCAGGATTCCTGCTATATCCACTTACTTGGGCGTTGGAGTTTTCATTGCTACTTGTGTTGTTGCTGTGACTTGTGTTTTGTTAAGTTGTTTCAATCTAACATATGATCCTAAGGCACGTTTAGATTGGCTTTTCATATAAGGCATGTTTTGATTTGCTTATACCTATCACTTCCATCGATCTTTCCTTATTCTTTACTATTTTTCCAAATATGAATCTAGAATCCCTGTACTTATTACTTTTTCCATCATTTGTTTGTTTTATCACATATTTTTGCTTTATATTGCCGTCCAGAACAGTGAAATACTTAACCTGCCCTGCCTTCAAAATATACTGCTGCAACTATGGACTGCCATCGTCTATAACAAATTCAATAGAAGTTCCGATTGAAGTTTGCTAACAATGGATGTGAGATTATTTTTTTGGAATGAACATTAGCTCTTCTGTCATTTCATTGTTGCTCTCTTAACATTTCATTTTATTTTCTCAATTACATGTATGTATACCACATTTAAGTTAGATTTTTTTGTCCACTACAAATTGTTCATCTGAGTTTATAAAGATTGCTCACTATGTACATTGTACCTTTGAATATGCATCTATGGACAACAATTCTTTATTATATTCTATACATAAAGTTTTTGTTGTTTGTTTTCTGTTGTAATGTATCAATTTTGAATAAATAAATTGCTTTTATATATTTTTATGTATAGTGCCTTTCATTTTTAAATTTGGTATACACTATATCTTTATGTTAATTCTGACACTAATTATGTTCCAGATAATTAGATTCAATCATTCTTCATTAGATATGGGTATCCTTATATTAATTTATCATCTAATCAATTTTAAGTATCAATCTAGTCAAATCATTTCTTATAAATTGGTAACTTAAATTATTGATTCTTAATTGAAACTTTCTATACGTAATTTCTCCTAAACATTATTTATTATAATATAATTTTATTATCTATTTCTAGGTTAATTTGTAAACTTAAATCACATGATTTATTTTGAAAAAAAAAAAATCATGATTTCTAGGTTATCTATTTGTGGAAAGTTAAGTATTTCCATACTTAACTTTTCACAATCCTGATTTATCAAGATTTATTTTTCTTATTTATGTCAAGCTTAAATCACATGAATTACCCAAATAATGTCTCACATACCTAAGTTCATATAACTCTATTCTCTTATCTCTTCCAATATTCAAACACCCTAAATATAAGATATGATTGATTATGAGATCAAGGGATTAGCCCATGTAGTTAAGGGCTTAACCCCTTAACGGGATTACTCGGGTTCAAATCCCCAACATCCCCTCCCCCTCCCCCTTCCTCTTTGCACCAAATATATATATATATGATTGATTCTTAATATAAGCTTTCTATACATATCCTCTCACCTACCTAATCTCTTATAATATTTTGATTATGTTATCTAATCCAAGATTTAAACAGCCAAATGATCAGAATTAATTTATTCTTACTTTTAACTTTCTATATATATATGTATATATATTGTTTGACAAACCTAATTTTTTATAATTCTATTTACCTATCTCTTCCAATATTCAAACATCTTAAATAAAAGATATAATTGAATCTTAATTTTAGCTTTCTATACATATCCTCTCACCTTCCTAATATCTCATACTTGAATTTTTTAATCTAGTCCAATATGCAAACATCCTAAATAGGGAAAATTAAGTTATTCATAATTTCAACTTTCTATACATATCTTTCACATACTTAATTTATTATAGTTCTAATATATATATTTTTTTTTTTGCTAATTTGAGATTCAAACACCCTAAATGCAACAACTAAGGTTAAATGCCCCAAATTAACTGGAATAATTCCTATTATGCTTTTAACTATATAATTTATATAATAGAATCTTAAATTTAGCTTTCTATATAGAATGTTTGACGAACCTAATTTCTTATAATTCTATTCACTTATCTTTTCCAATATTCAAACACCCTAAATAAAAGATATAATTGAATCTGTTGCAAATAATTAAATATTTAGTGAATGAATATCCTAACCCCGCAAACCCTAGACATGTTACCATTGTACCCCTGAAACCCTAGCTTTGTATCTATAAATAAGGGTCTCTACTTCTCATTGTAAACACATAATTTTCTAAG
>CAVNYN010286896.1:0-14072 GCA_963692815.1 Nyctanthes arbor-tristis
GTTTTCTAATGATTTGGCCCACCTTGGTAATCAATGAAATATGTTTATTAATACAACTTCTTGTGTTTATATATTTTCTTGAAAAACCTAGTTGTAATGTTTCTTTAAAAGGTTGACGATTTGTTAACTTATGAAATTATCTTTATCTATTAAACTCAGTAAGATAAGATAAATTGGATTGTTTCGCACGTCCCGTCCCCGTTATTTGAATAAAAGCTTCCGCTACAAAATTTGTAAATTACCATAAGACATTCGGAAATTATTGTAAAGTTAACGGAGGCGTGACAGCTCAAACTTGATCATCAATTAAAGTAGACTCTTTAACTTAAAACTTTTCTTTTCAAAATGTGCACACTAGTTTTAAATATTTTAGTGTGCAATTCATATTGTCAGATTGGCATGTATGAACGTAGTTTAGCATTATCAAAGGCTTATGCCTAGTATTATTTGTGGTTTATCCCATTAGCGACCTTTTTGTCTAGTGACTTATGTCTAGCTTTACGTGTGGCTTTTGCTTAGCATTTTCTGTGACTTATGTCATTAGCAATCTTTTGGTCTAGTGTTAAATTACATGATTACGTGTTGTTTTGTAACATGAATTGCTAGTCATACATAGAGTCTATTGAGTGCTTTTTATAAAGTACTCATTCTTTTTTTACAAATATTTTTCATATAAAAGAATTTCAAAGAAAGGAGTTCGGCGGCGGTAAAATGACAAGGTGGTGGCTTATGTAATTTTAATAAGTAGAAATAATAATATTTTTTTAATGAAACCTTAAATTTCATACGACTGAATTTAATACAGCCATTTCCACATTTCAAAAATAAAACACTTTGTGTTTGTCAAGGATGAAATATTTAAGATTTGAGTTATTATTGAATTAAAGTATTTAAATTAATGTGTACACGTTATTCTCAGCACGATTTTCCATGTCATATAATTGCTTATGTGGGAAATTATATTACTTTTCAAACTAAATAAACTCTTCCGCACTCCGAAAATTGGGTTATTTCCCCTTTTCTATTACTAAGACGCAGTTTACAAACGTTCTGAGTGGCATCCCGGGCAATTAGAACCCGAGGCGTTACAGAAGCAATTGCCAGCTGCCTTTGGAACCACGAAGACCAACTCCCAAATGTTTGATGTCAAAGAGCACATCAATTATACAAATCTGATGTAACATGTTACTCGGTCATTTTTTGAGAAGTAGCAATCTCTAGCTAATCGCTTGAGATCGCCCAGTCGATTAGCTAATGCAGCTTTCTCTAAAGTAATGGAGGAGATTGACAGATTTAATTTTTAACTGATACTAAACATTACTAACTTTGATCGGTTTAGTGCAAAACATCCCTACCTGTCAGTTGTTAGCATTTGCTACCCGCAAAATGACCTTTCTTTGCAAACAACATCCCTGCCCTCAAAATTAACTTCCAAAATCTGTCAACAAATTTTTAGAATTTAGAAACTAATATTTAAGATTGTCCGATGACTCTTTACCACAAAAAAGAATTGGGCAACTACCCAGTATTATGGAATACTTGATTTTGTAATAAAATGAAAAATATGAAAAATACAAAAAAGGAGAAAAAATGTCTGAATCATATAAAAATTATGAACTTACGTTTATTTCCCTATAGCTTTGCACAAGAATAGCCTCTTATGGAAAATAAGTAATATACACAACTCCATTCAAAACCCTCTCAACACAATTTGCAAACACATATATTACATTGAAGAAAATCTAAGAAATATACTTCTAGTGGTGATCTGCCAGCAACTAGCTGTCTGTGGAAACATTGCAATTTTTAGCAAATTAGTTATTCTTCCCCTCCTCCAGCAATGGTTTCTCCCTTCTCTTCGACTTCTCCTTTCTCTGTCTCCTTGTTTATGTGGGTTTTCGTTTTCTATCTTAATATTATGTTGGCCAATCAATCAAATAATCATGGTTTTGTTGGTTGACATAAATACCCTTGGAGAGTAGTTCCCAAATGTTACTTAATGGAATTTGGGGGCTAACCAGACGATAAGGGTGTTTTTCTCTAAGAAAGGTCATTTTACGGATAGCCAATAATGTCAAAAATTAATAGGTGGAGACGTTCTACACGAAACTGATCAAAGATCGGAACATTTGGCGCCAATTATTCATTTAATTTTAACGCATAGTGGCGAATGACAAAAAAGTGTTTTCCATATTCCACTGATTTCCTTTTCCTGGTTTCTGATGCACGGAGTCTGAAGGAGACATCTGATCTTCACAAGATTATTGAAAGATACGAGTTTATTGAAAGAAAATAAGATATCGAGCCATTTCTGCCAATTTCGAGACTTGGATTATCTGGATTTATCAAAACTGTGAGCAAGTTGATGGGTGCAGTAACTTGAACTCATAGAGCAGGTCTAGTAATCTATGTAGTCATGGTTTATTTTATTTTTTATTTTTTTTCCATTTCTTTTAAATGAACCATGACCATCCATACCCGAATAACTTGAACTCAAATATAGAATAATAAATAGTATTATTATCATTTTGTGAAGATATTGTAAATTATAGGTGCAATAGATTTGGCTAGAAATGAATTTTTCTACCTACTCAATTCTGTATATTTTATTATTATATGAATTATTTGACATATTCTATTGTTGCTGATTAATAGAGAAATCATATGCATTTAGAATTATTGTGAAGAAAGCGACTACAATATTATAGCATTCCTCATTTTTTTTTAAAAATATATTGCAAATTGCATTGAAATCTTGTAATTGTTAGGTCGAAACATTTGTTTGTTTGTTTGTCTTGTGATTCAATAATTATATTTATTTAAAAAACGTTAGTTGAGGACTTAAAAAATCTATATATCTATATATAGATTAATTAATTTACAACACCTTTGTACTGCATTTTTCCCACTAAAACTATCTTAGTGAAGGTTATTTTAAACTTTTGCTTACATATTAAGTAAATTATGTAATAAATTTTATGCTGGATGTATATCTTATCTAGTATTTTGATGTATTTACCTGTATTCAAAGGTTTTTTTCTTTTTTAATTCAAAAATTTTAATATATTTATATATGTGTACACATCTTATCTAGAAATTATTTCGTAATAGGAATTAGAGTATTCAATATTTCCTTTTTAACTAATGTGTGTTAACTTTTAATTATTTTTTATATGCTTTTAAATCGACTTCTTATCAAGTTACTTATTTTGTATATAATAAATATGGTTTAAGTAATGTTTTTTAATTTACAAAATTTCCATTACGGTATAATCACAGAGAAAAATAAAATGTTTGATATCTTGTGTCTACTAATGGTAATAGGCACAGTCAAGATTGAGTATGCTATAACCGTTACCCCTACCCATCAAAAATTTTTTTGTCCTATCCCTGTACCTATCCCATTTAAATTGGTCATAGGCAGGGGAGATAATTGACTCATTTATATATCTATATATTTTGGTTTTGGGTAAATTTCACATATCGTCTCCAACTTTTACACTTAGAATTGCCTGGGTTCCTAACCTTTTTTTAGCGCGCTGGGTCCTCAACCTTTCCTAAATGAGCATATAAGGTCTCTCCTAACAGAATCTGTCCAAATTTCTGTTAAGTGGCAGATGAAATTACATTTATACTCTTACTTTGAAATTAAAAAAAAAGAATTTAAAAATTAAAAAAATAAAAATAAAAATGGGAAAATACCCCACCCCACCCCATCGGCTATCTCTTCAGAGAATGCTGCCATTTTCGACAGCTGAAAGGGGAGGGGGGTCTCCCTCCCTTTCATATGCTGGAAACGGCAAAGAATTTGAGAAGGCTGGGGGGAGACTCCCCCCATTCACTCCCTTTCGGCAGCTTTTCCCATTTTTTCTGCCATTTCCGGTAGAAAAATGGAGGGAGACTCCGCCTCTTCTGCTAGAAATGGCAGAAGAATGGGGGGGGATTGTTGGATAAAATGGGAGGGAGACTCCCCCCATTCTTCTGCAAAAAGAATGGGGGAGTCTCCTCCCCATTTTCTATCGGAAATGGCAGTGAGAGGGGGGGCCTCCCCCCCTTTCAGTTTCATTTTTTTTTATTTTTATATATTTTTAAAATTTTTAAATTCCTTTTGCTTATTGAAAATTTAAAGGGTAAGGGTATTGAGGTAATTTAGCCAATGAGTTAACAGAATTTTGGATGGATTCCGTCAAGAGGGACTTTTTGTGCTTATTTATGAAAGGTTGAGGACCCAACACGCTAAAAAAAGGTTAGGGACCAGGCGATTCTAAGTGCAAAGGATGGGGACCTTTTGTGAAATTTTCCCTTTTACTTTTTTTGCTTAATGAATAATATTATAGACATGAGCGGTTTAACGAATGCAATTTAACGATCTCATTAGGGATGAGTTCGTTTAGATCAAAAGAAGCAAATATAATAGAATTCAATCAAATACTAAAGATAAATAAAGCTATGCACAAATAACATAAGCAAATTAAAAAAAAAAAGGATACAATGCTAGTTCAATTCGTCTATATGAGTACCTTTACCGATGATAACCTTAAGTACTTCGTTCCCTCCTTCTACTTGCTCTTCTTGAATTTGCAAAGCTGATTCTTTTATGTCTTTATAACACTCATACACCACGAGGAACCTCAACGTTGGAATGTTTCCTAATTCAAAAGGTAGAACCCAATAATGGATATCTTAATTTCAAGACTAATCGTTCAAGACTAGGGAAATGATCTGTTGACATATTCTATTCTTTAAGATAGATTTCTCTCAATTTCAAATATTTGAGTCTCTAGTATTCATCACTGTTTGTGTTCCATGTATTTTGCTCTCCACTACAATCAGATAAGTAGAGACTCCCAAGCTTGGGCAAATTTCCAATTGATGACAATGCCTCAGAAGTCAAATAGCTGAATCTGGAAAGAGTTATCTTTTTGATATAATCAGGGAAACTTATCAGGTCAATATGCACATGATAAAACCTGATTTTGAGTGATTCAATTAGTGTAAGAGATCTGAGATCGAGGAAGCCTCTGTCAAATGCGCCGCCACAGATAAATGTGCATTTCAGGCGACGTAGACTGGAAAATTTTCCCAATAGCTCTAAATCTCTTGAATTGATTATAAAAATACGAAAAAGAATTTCTAAGCCACTGATATTAATAGCAGAAAGAATATCTTACTCACTGGTTTCCGGGATATCCTTGTAAGAATTCAAGATAGCTACAGAGGATCTGAATTCCAAATGTCTCAACTTAGGCATTTCCAGAAAGAAGACCCACTACAAGGAATAAGCCCAATAGTCGTGAATCGCGTCGTTGCAAAATGTGTATATGTCGCCGCAAATGTGTGATAGCAGCGACAAAGTCGCCTGCGAATGTAGTGGCTAAAAACTCGTGGTAGTAGATCCATAGCAGCGACTCGTGTCACCACAATCTAGGAGCCACCCAATAGAGGCGACACAGTCGTTGCTGTATGATCGATGGGTTTCGGTCATTAAAAAAAATTTAACCCGACCCGCCACTATTTAGCCCGATCTGACCCTCCTCCCCGCCCCGCCCAGCCCAGCCCAGCCCAGCCCAATCTCATAGCCCGGTCCTTTTTCATCCATATTTAATTAAATATTATTTGCCTATGTGAGGAGTCGAACCCATCACCTTGAATGCAAACTTCAAAGACATGGTACTTCACCAACTTGACTAGCTTGACTTTTTGTTATTACCTTGCTTTTATAATATATATTATATAGATTATTATAACTATAGTGACGAATATCTTCCCTATAACAACGATTTTCCATCGCTAGATACAAGAACAAAGGCGGGAAAGTTTCCCGCCAATCATATAAAGTCGATATCTATGGGTCGTCGTTTTAGATCAAGAAATATAATGACGACTTTTACACGACGCGTCTATAGATACCAATATATAGTAGCCACATCACTTGTCGTCTCTGTAGATGCATCCTACAGTGACGACATTATAATATCGCCAGTATAGGGTGATAACTGCTTCGGCGACTTAAAATCGCCGCTGTAACCAACGACGACATCTGACGTCGTCTCAAAATATTGCCGCTATAGCTCCTGTTTCTTGTAGTGATCTGACTCACTGGTTTATGGGATATCCCTGTATGAATTCAATATTGCTACTGAGGATCTGAATTCCAAACGTCTCAACTTAGGCATTTCCAGAAAGACTGCTGAGCAGTGCAATGCTTTATCTATGAGAAGATATTCCATATTTGAACGACACAGCTCCACTGCATCTGATGCTACGGGCAAATCTCCTTCAAAGTACTTCAAATGATCAAGGAGTATAAATCTATCACTAAAAGTACTTCTCTCCAAGACCCTAAGAAGTAAAAATATTCCTGAAGTATTGGGAACGGGTTCTGAGAAATTTCCCAAGGATCGAGATCATGTAGGCTAAATGGTATTGACCTGAATTGATTCAAAGAATAGCGGCTGCAAATATAGTGATGTTGCTCACATATGGAGAAGTCACTGCAAAGTTGCAGAATAAGATTGATCAGATCATCATTAGTTTTAGCCATTGCCATTTTTGCTAATTATCAGTAACTTAGATGCTGCAACCATGTTTTAGTAAGAAAAAGGGGAAAACAAAATTCAAAAGGAAAGGAAAGGAGTGAGAGAAATTAAAAGGACTTACTCTTTTATCTCCCCAAGAAAGTTTTCTTCCTTGGCTATTTTCAAGCACATATCAAGTATTAGATCATGGATTTTGCATGCTTTGACTTCATTGTCCCAGCTTCTTTTCACAACTTGCACCATGCTCCAGCTAGTTATCTCTTTTAGGAAATCCTCGGCAACATCTTATCTGGTCCTACCTTCCTTTTTTGGTAGAAATCCATGAGAAACCCATTGATATGACAAATTTCGTACTGGAATTTGAGCGTCTTGCTTGAACATCCCAAGGTAAAGGAAGCATGGGTTTAGCTGAGTTGGTAAATGCATATAACTAAGCTCTAGTATGTCACGATCTTTGGAAATGAAAGAAATTAATCCACTTGCAACTTCTTGCCATGAGCTTTTGTTCTTTCCCATATTTGCAGGAACACCAGCTATCACAACAACGGCGAGAGGTAGAACCTTACAATTTCTTGAAATCTTGCCGACATCTTCAAGTTCTGGAGGACAAAGACCTTCACAGAATAGCTTGCGCTGTAATAAATTCCAGCATTCATTGATTGATAGGAGAGGAAGTTCATTGATAATTAATATCATCAGCCACATCTTTGTTCCGACTGGTGAATAGTATTCTGCTTCCATTTGCATCATCAGGGAAGCACCTTTTCACATCCTCCCATGCTTCTTTATCCCATGTGTCATCTATTACTAGGAGGTACCTATTCTTCTTTAAATTTTTGTAAATACGTTCAACCAATGCATCTTCTTCCAAACTCGAGGCTTTATCTTCACAAATCTGAGTTATAGATCTTAAAATATCAATCATGGTTTTTCTCTTTTGATATGTTTGAGAAACAACACACCAGGAACGCCTGTCAAAATGATAATGGAGGACTGATTATAAAGTTTCTTTGCCAAAGTTGTCTTACCAAGACCACCCATTCCAATGATAAAAATAATTTGTGGCTTGGTCCTCGAACAAGCAGCTGGATTGCAATTTCCATCATCTTCTCCTCAAGGCCCACAATAATATCCTCAACCGTGGGATTCCTCATAGCTGCTTGGCTCAATATTGATACTTCTTGTTGACCTGGGCTTTCTGTAACTTCAAAGCTTTTATTGCCAGAATGGAGCTTGATGTTTTGGAGACAAGAACTGATCAGTTTATTCTTCTGAATGAAGTCAGGAATTCTGTGGGTGACATACCAAACATGGAGCATTTCAGACATGAAACAGCTAACAATATATTCAACCTCATACGCCAAGTCTATGAATTGCTTTATAGCTGCATTAAGTTCTTGACTCTGTTGCAGTTCTGTATAATCACTGATCAGGAAGGATCTGGAATACTTTAGTTCCGATCTGGATGGCTGTAATTTGATCCTTGATGTCAACGATGGAATGGGCCTTGTGATTTATTAGATGATTGAGATCATCAAGAACTGAAACAACGATGAATATTGAAAAGGATGGAGTTGTATCTCGGGTTGGCAAACAGGCGACTCTGACATAGTGCTCTTTGATCTTTGCTTCCACCACATGAAACTTGGGTAGCAAAGCAGAAAGCGCTCGGTCGATTTCTTCATAAGTGACGGGATCCGTGGTGAAGAAGAGGGAGAGCAAGAAAATTCCTGCTTCATTGGCTACGGACTCAATTTCTCCTAAGATGTTCGGTTTCTTCTAGTTGAGTGCATTGGAATGGTTTATCCCCAAGAATGGCCAAAAGAAACTGGAGCTTCTCTGAAAGAGCATCATTTTTATTGGAATCTTGTTTGCGAAACAATAATCATACTACTGCCTCAACCAGACAATAAATGAAGCTTACTAAAATTTCATTGAATGGCAAATAATCCTGCAGTGCCTTTGGAGCTGCAAAGAACAACTCCTGAAGCTCCTGCATCAAAGAGTCAATCAGTTGTAGAAATCTGCTGTGACACGTTATGTCGTTCTCCAAACCGAAGCAATTGCCAGATGCCTCTGAAGCAGCAAAGACCAGCTTCCGAAGGTCTGATATAAACGAGCACATCCATTCTAGAAATCACGTGTAACACTTTACCTTGTCATGTCTTGAGTAGTAGCAATCTCGGGCAAATCACTCAAGGTGACCTAGTCGATCATTAAATGCTGCTTGCTCTGAAGTACTAGAGGAGGCTGTCAGATAACTTTTAGCTGCATAGCGGAGTATGACCACAAAGGGTTTTCCATTCTACCGATTTCCTTTTTCTGGTTTTTGATACATGGAGAAATGAGAACTTCCCATGTTCCTTGAAAGATATGAATTTGTTGAAAGACAATCATGATACTGAGCCATTTCTTCCAATTTTGGGACAAGGAACATCTGGATTGTAAAAACTCTCAGCAACTAAAATAAAATGGTGGCCATCCATAGAGGAGTAACTTGAACTAAATTGAATTGTTTGACATCTATGGTTGTTGATTAATAGATAAAAACTTATACATTTAGAATTATTTTGTGAATAAAGCGAATAAAATATTATAATATTCCTCATTTGTTTTAAATGTATTGCAGATTGTATTGAAATCTTGTAATACTGGGTGGAAGCATTTGTTTGTATTGTGATTCCATAATTAGATTGGATATATTTTAAAAGCGATAGTTGAGGACTGACGAAATTTAGAATTATTAACATAGCGTACATTTCACACTCATTAGGATTAAGGAGCTCACGCTATATTATCGATCTTGATTCGGATGCTTACCGACCTAGTCTTTTTCTCCGACTTACCATATATTATACTAACACCTAAGTAGGTCGTTTACACCTATTTCTACTGTTTCGAGCTTAGAATTTTGAAAGCCGCCCAGCTAGTAGTTACACATATATAAATAAATATCGATATCATGCTAATTCATATTTTGACGATGCCATTAAATGCTAACTCCATTTTAATGGATCACGATTCTTTTCATTTCATTTGATTAATCATTTGATAGCACTACCTTGTCATATAAAATATGGTGATCATCATTAGTAGCGATACGTTATTCTACTTTCTCATCTACAAGCTTATTCCAATCAATAAATTAAATCAATAAATTAAAGGAATAAAAAGCAAATATTTCTTCAAAGGATGGTTAACAGTATGCTTCTGATCGTCCAACTTTACCTGTTATCTGAAAAAGTCCTCTAAACTTTCATTTATGAAGATTTAGTTACTTAACATTCGACAAAGGACTAGGTATACGCAATTAGTGGAAAACATTAAAATAATTAAAATCACAATTCAATTATTAGTTTTACTTCAAGGAAGTATTCAATAATATATATGAACTACGACATCTAATATAATTACAAAGTGCATTTTTATCTTTGGAAATGAAAGAACTCAATCTGTTTGCAACCTCTTGCCACGAGCTTTCATTGTTTGCCATATTTGCAAGAACACCAACTATCCTGACAACAGCAAAAGGTAGGCCCTTACAATTTCTTGAAGTCTTTTTTCCGACATCTCCAAGTCCTAGAGGACAAATTAAAGACCTTCGTGGAATAGCTTGAATTGTAATAAATCTCAGCATTCATCAACCAACAGGACAGGGATTTCGTTGACAATAATACCGTCAGCCACATCTCTATTTCAACTAGTGATAGTTTTCTGCTTCAATTCGTATGATCAGGAAAGTACCTTTTTGCATCTCCCCGCGTGATGTTTTATTCCATATCGTCTATAACTAGCTAGGGGGTACCATTTCTCCTTTAAATTTTTGTGAATACATTCAGCCAGGGCAATTGGTAAGCTGAACTACCTTGTAGAAATATAGAAAGCATCCATACACGCTGCATAGGACGAACAAAACCTGGTTTTGGAAATAGACTCATCTATATATATATACTACTGAGATTCTGGAATTTAGAATCTTAGTTTTGGCACCCTGGAACAGATTCTATTTATTTATATACTATTATTTTTATTTTTACCTATTTGTAACCAGTACAGACGGTTTGTTTCACTGTTGTAATTACCCACTAATTTTGAGGAAACTACCCATGTTTTTTGATTTGTAACTATCTATTAATTTAGTTGATACTACCCATGTTTCTGATATGTATCTAAATAAAACTTATTTTTTATTCACAATTATTTTATATATTAATTAATTTCATTAATATTTGTTGCCTTCTTGCTACTCACGTTCTTTTTAGTTGATTTTATAGAAATAGAGTTTAAAAAAAAATGTGTGAAAAAATGCTATCCTTCCTCCAATGCCTACACGTCTCTAAAATTTATATATTTGTATCTCACACTCATTTAAGGCATTGGAGTCTCAGTTTCCGATCTTCCTTCTCTCCAAACGCATTGATATCTACATATTCATACCGTTTAAGGTTACGGTTTTCTGATTATTTGGTCAGAAACTTCTATTAAATTGTTAATTCAATTATTTTTTTGCGATTCCCAAGGAAAAATATTCATCATCATTTTCTCTGCCTATAGGATATAGGGTTGAATTGAGTTAAGGTTTATAAGTTGAAGAAATTGCGATAAAAGTAATCAAATCCATTACTACAAGGAAAAAGACTAATTGGGACGACATTTGTCGCTGTTATAGTGCCCGTTGTCGCTTCTAAAAGTCGCCCCAAAAAAGTCGTCCCTACAGGACCGCACCAATAGGTCTATCGGAGCGATCATGTCGCCCCAACATTTGACAGCACCTATTGCAGCGACTTTGTCGTCCCTATTGAGTGTTTGTAATTGTGTTTCGTAACAATTTATCGCGGCGACTATGGCATCTATGGAGGCGAAAATGTCGCCCAATAGATCAAAAATAAATTTTAAAAAAAAAATTGTATATTCATAACCATAAACCTGAACTCAATCCCAAGTTCACTGTCATCCATTATCATCCTTGTAGTTGGAATCATTATAACAAACAATGAACACCCAAACTTTAGACAAATTAGAAGATAACAAAGTAACTATATTCATTATAAATTTAAATGAATAAAGCGTTACAAATACAAATGGGAAGAACTTGAATAAAAAATGTAGTGACCCACCAACCTAGGCATTAGGAAAAATGGTCCCCTGTAATCTGCAACTCAAATAGAATCTGGAGGCTTTTTACACGGTAATTTCTATTGTTTTCAACTATTATTTCTTCATTCTGCTCCAATCTCACATAGTTAATTTTTTTTTTTTGGAAAAAATGCCCAAAAGAACTGCCAAGACAAGCTCAAATCTTCTGCACTTCTGCATGGAAAATTGTAACAATAAAAATCAGAATGATATCCAAGTTCAGTAGTTTGTTTTCTTGAGATTCTTAAAACACATACAAAGTTCATATAAAGCACACACTCAAACTCCAAAAACTTATTTCCACTGCAACAACATATGCCAACCAAACTCTTCATCAATAACTAAAGACTATTAGCTAGGGATTTCACATTCAACAATTATAATAATCTGTTGGCTGCCATTACAACATATTACCTACTTTGAAAATCTACTGGCCGCCATATCCTCAAACCTGGAGTTTCTTGCCTCAGTTAGCAAATCAATCGGCCAACTTGGTTGCCTCTCTCATCACATGTTTAATAATACTTATTTGATAGCTTTACACAAACCTGTTAATACTACTGGGTACTCCAAGCAATCCCCCACTGCACTACTGAATCACTCAAATGATGAAGTCAAATACCCCCAAAAAAGAAGAAAAGAAAAGAAAGGAAAGAAAAGTGAGGCATTGGAGAGGGGTGGGATTTTAAGTGGACCTTTTCCTTGTTTTTTTTCCTTTGGGGGTGGGGGGGGTTTGTTCCCTAACCACGGTGAGAGCCATATTATTATAATTTTAATCAACTCAATTTTCCATGTTCTTTGTTGTTTGCAATGTAAATTGTACTTGGAGTGATTTCACATGATGCTTCTGCTGAATATTGCGTATTGAATTGAATATGAATGATTGAAACAATGATGATTGAATGAATTTAACTGAATTGTTTTGTAAAATTATGAGATCAATGAAGCTGAAGAACGAGATGAAAAAATTTTATAGAGAAAACCCTTGTATTGATCATGATAATACGCACAAGACAAGTCTTGCAAATATATACTATTCCAAATAACATAAACAAAGTTCAATTTATGTATAACAAGGTCAAATCAGCTTATATAAACAAAGTTTAATTAATGTTATTGCATTTAAAACTATAAGTCTAAATCACAAGCTCTAACCAGCAACAAGGAAAACATGTAGACATCAGCCGATATTTGAAAATATAAATAACATGTAGACGTGATTCTTTTCTAACCTTTTTTGTGGGTGGAGGTTTACCTAGTTCCAACATCTTCAAGTTTTCAGATCTACCAGTAGTCATTATGAGATCACAGCAACCGTAATCTATAGAACTATCATTGAGATCAAGAAAACACCATCTGCAAAATAGTAAAAAGTCCCTAAAAATTCTAAAATTGCCAGAAGTAGAAAATAATAATTATGCAGTATATGGATTGATAGGAAGATGGTATAAATGAATTATTTAAAAGCACAAATTTATATTAAGAATGCATACCAGTACCACTTGACAATGGACAGGTGAATTATTCCATAACTAACACTTTAAGTCTTAAATATCACAACAAATACAAAGCTATTCCCAATTTACACTTTTACAGGAACTGGTAGGGTAAAACATAAGAGGAGCAGAAATAGCAAGGCTATGGTTCAAAAAACAGTGCAATGCATTCTATTTAGCTGAGGAAAAGAATCTATAGTTCAAGAAAGGTCAGAAACTCGAAACAATAATTCAAATTAAAACCGCTTAAATCTATTTGAACAATTCCTTTTGCTTCTACGAATTTATAAGCCCATGGATGGAAATCATTTCAAGGAAGTCACAAAATATTATATGTGCATCCTAAAACTTCAAACACTTGAATGGCTACAAACCTCAGAAGTGGGGAAGGGAGTCATGGTAGATTGTTGCAAATACATCTAAATGAATTAAGTTATGAAAATAATCATACACCACCACCAGTAAAACCAATCATACAATTGGTCCCGCTTAAATAGATCAAAGGCATGTAGAGGAGTTTGAATATGTGGATCCTCAAATGCTTCACAGCATAAGGTGAGTGCAGAAATGCAATTCAAACTTGAAATTCCCTGAATTGGTTCCATTAAAGTAAATTAGTATCCAAGACAAAAGCAAAGAGGGATTTATCCAATAACCCAAGGAGATTCAAAATCCAAATAAAAAGGGAAATTACACCATAGAAAAATTTCTACCTAAAACTGCCACAACATTCACCTCTTTTTTTTTTTTTTTTTGAAAAACAAAATTTTATTAGTCAAATTAAAATAATCAGTATAGACATAAGCAAGGGGAACATCACCCCTTCTCCAAAAGGAAGGAAAAAACCAACAGCAAAGAAATAAAGGCAAATACAAAACTTGGGCAACATAATACAGAACAA
>CAVNYN010286897.1:0-29184 GCA_963692815.1 Nyctanthes arbor-tristis
GGAACAATTACGCGTGGATAAACTAGAATTAAAGACAATGAGGTGATAGTAATAAATCCGGTTGTTGCAATCTCGTCCCATTATAAAGCCAATTGTTGTTGATACCTTCTCCTTCGGTGATTGAAAAGAAGAAAAGGAAAAGGGTGAAAAAAAAAGGACAAATATTGTGATAACGAATATGAATCTCGAAAGGTCGCTTAGCATGAAAGGTGGCAAAGGAGAAGCTAGCTATGCCAATAACTCTCAGGCTCAGGTTTAATTTTTTCCGCCAATTTTACTCTTTGTTTTTTTATTTAATAATTATTTTTTTATTTTTGGAGTTAGAATTCCTTTTTTTTTTCTTTTGGGTTCTTTTCCTCACAAATCCATCAAAATCAAATCAAGGTTTCGGAGATTTCAATATTTTATATATTTTCTAAATGCTGTTTGAATATGGATCTGTTCCACTATTCTCAGCTCCATGTACTAGAATTTAAGCTTTGTGTTTTTGTGTGTGTGTGTGTATGGAGTCAAAAGGATTTCCATCAAAGCCCAAATAATGAATTAGAATTGATAAAGAGCTTGGTAAAGGTACCTAGATGTTTATCTTAAAACACACACACACACACACAATCGATTTTTCTGAAAGAATATATAATCCATCTACATGCACCAATTAATGAAATTTGTTAAAATTCACGGGTTTTGAGTATCCTTTGTTTTAATACGAATTATATATATATATATATATATGAGTTTTGCACATGAGGGTTTATGTGTAAAAAAGGGAGGGTGTCTCGTGTCTCATTCACTAATCCTTGTTTTTGTCATTAACTAATTGTGAAGCATGTTGTGCTTCCTTCAATTTTTTTGTTGGAATAATGCTTTCTTTTTTTTCCCCCTGATTTGGAGATCAATCCCCGCTCCACAGTTTAGTTAGCATTTTTTATTAAATATTGATGAAGCAGTGCACCATAAATTTTTTCAAAATTTATATAGGAAATAGTAAATTAAATTTATGAATGCTAGCTTTAAGTTGAATTAAATATTTTCCCATTGAAGCCCCTAGAATGAAGAAATATTGTTTGCATGTATTTATTTATGTGTATAACCCATCTCTCTTATATTGTAAACATGTCAACTAGGTTATAAGAGATCAATTTTTGATCTAGATAAATAATATTTCTCTTTTCAAATTATGTGCAGGCTCAACATGCTCGATCAATGCTTCACCTTCTGAGAGAAACCCTAGACACGGTAAAGCTGAACCACCCCCCAGAACTCCCATTTGTTGTTGCAGACTTGGGATGTTCATGTGGGAGCAACACTATTTACATGATTGATGTGATTATCAAACACATTACAAAGCGGTACGAGGTAGCCGGATACGACCAGCTGCCGGAATTCTCAGCCTTCTTCTCTGATCTTCCTTCCAATGACTTCAACACTCTCTTTCAGCTCCTCCCGCCGTATGGTGGCAGTAGCATGGAGGAATGCTTAGCTTCTGACAGCCGCCGCTCTTACTTTGCTGCTGGGGTGCCAGGGACGTTTTATCGGAGACTGTTTCCAGCGAAATCTATTGATGTTTTCTATTCTGCATTTTCTTTGCACTGGCTCTCTCAGGTTAATCACATTATTATTCTTGAATTTTTTTTGCCCCTTTTATTTCCTCATTGTTCTTGATATTTGTAAATTATAAATGTGCTTTATTTCCGTTACTGATGTTTGACTGATTTTTGGTCTTTGGCTTTGTTACCGAGGATGATTGCATCTCCATGCATAGTTTAAATGCAAAAAGTTCCCAACATTTCATTAACTTTTTCTTAATTTGAGAATTAGTCAAAAAGTTATAAAACTTGATCATGATGATTCCTAGGATTGATCAAAATCACTTTTTAGATTGAGGGGTGATTCGTGAAACTTGTGTTTAGTGAATTAAGTAATCTAATGGAATTTGCTTTTAAGTACAACTAGATAAAAATTAAGCCATTTCAAACATTTCAGGTTCCGGAGGCTGTGCTGGATAAAAGATCAACCGCTTACAACAAAGGAAGAATATTCATTCACGGTGCAAATGAGAGCACGGCCAATGCTTACAAGAAGCAATTTCAGGGTGATTTAGCAGGGTTTTTAAGAGCAAGGTCAAAAGAAATGAAGAGAGGGGGGTCTATGTTCTTGGTTTGCTTGGGAAGGACTTCTTCAGATCCCACAGACCAAGGAGGGGCCGGACTTCTCTTTGGGACCCATTTTCAAGATGCTTGGGATGATCTTGTTCAAGAGGTAATCATATCGTCTAGCTCTTATCTTACCCTATGATTCGAAATCGATTTGCTCTGGAGTCAAATTTCTCTAGGGTTAACAAGTAGACCAAGAGATAAGTATCCTTTGTTAGATAGGTCCAACTCCAACATCAAATGATCACATGATAAACATAGTTCAATGAAACTAGAAAAGACTTGGTTGGGATGTGACAAGATATATAACCAAATCACAAAAATGACTAGTACAGTATGGAAAGTTTAAGACATGATTGAAATGTGGGCACATAACAAATTATCAAACATTGTGACTTACCATGATTAATTCTTGTCGTATTGGATGCTACATTTTGAATGAGACTTCACCAATTTGTCACCGGCTAACATCATAACCAGCATCAGGCGGGGGACAAATTTTATTGTAATTACTTCAATGTATATATTTTACAGGGCCTAATTACTAGTGAGAAAAGGGACAACTTCAATATCCCTGTCTATGCACCAAGTCTGCATGACTTCAAGGAGGTTGTTGAAGCCGATGGTTCGTTTGTCATAAACAAGCTCGATGTTTTCAGAGGAGGAAGCCCTCTTGTGGTTAACCAGCCGAACGATGCAGCTGAGGTCGGTCGTGCGTTGGCCAATAGTTGCCGGAGCGTTAGCGGGGTCCTTGTTGATGCGCATATTGGTGATCAACTGAGTGAGGAACTGTTCTTTCGAGTCGAGCGCCGAGCCTCAACCCAAGCTAACGAGCTACTAGAGCAACTACAGTTCTTCCACATAGTTGCATCTCTTTCTCTTGCTTAATTAGTGAAATGCATAAAGGAAGAGTACATGATCTGTCTAGTTACTCGTTTTGGTGTTTTTATGTCTGGTACTTCGAATAATAGTCATCTTTTATTATTTGGTACAGTACAAATATTAGAAGATGTATATACCAGATGCGAAAAAACTAGGTCTCCGTCTCAAAGGAATTTTGTCCACCTATATCGACCTCATCCGTACGGCGCATTAATGTCTAATAAAACTTCGAAGGTTTACCTAAACCGAAAAAACAAAAGTATATTTTCTGGCAAGAAATGGATAATTTTACATATTATCCTAACTTCCACATTTTCTGAATCCAAAAATTGTAATGATGAAAGGTCATGTGTGCATTAATAGTTTTATGGGTGGTTATATTGCCACCACAAAAATTGTTTATGCACCATAATTTTAAATGATCTTTTTATGGGAAAATATATTCACACTACATAGACTTTTTTATACTTGCACCACATTTTTATTACATTGATGATCCTTAATCTTTATACCTTGTGAAATTTGTGTCCCAACAAATCTTATTGCATTTGTTTTTTCTGGGGACCATTTTACTAATTTTTATATTTTATTTTCTAATAATAGTTATTATTCAAAATATTTTATATATTCAAAATATTTCATTTGTATGCCTTAAAATTATAAGAAAATATGTAATTTTACATTTACAAATTCTTATTTTTTGGCTTATTTAAAATATTTAAATGGTTTTCACACTAAAATTTTTCGAAGTGGTGCACTACATTTTAATTACACCTAAGGTTGCTAAAGTTTAACTTCTATTATAAATAAGTCGTTAATTTTTTTCTTTGTTTGATTATTGTCTGTTACCTTCTATTATTAATAGATTTTACCTATATTAATATTTTTCATCTAAAAATTTCTTTATCCCGTCAATAGAAAAAGTACAAACTACAAACAATTTTATATATGTAAATGAGGATGGCAAAATTTTGTCATAACATTAAATCATGCTAATATAATATTTGAATATAAATCATATACAAGCAAAATTTATGTTATTAATTAAAAATTAATTATAAAAAATGTGATAAAAAGGGTGAGAACAAAATTATAGTACCAATATAAACAAAGAAGAAGATCTTTTTAGTACAATTAAAATGTGGTGCATCAAACAATTTTTGTGGTGTGAATATAATTAATCGGTGTCAATATAACTATCATTTTTTATTTACTAAAATAGGCATGATGAAATTGACAAAAATAACCTTTTTATTTTTTTAATTGTATATGTCTTTTATGTTCTTAGGTGCACCACAATCTTCTAACTCAATTTGGGTTTCTATTGTGTATCGAACTTTTCGATTACAATTGAACAACTCCATGACTTCTTTTTTTTTTTTTTCTTTGGAAAACAAAGTATTTGATATTCAAGTTATTGCTGTTGAATTGGCCAGGTTTTTTCCTCCCAATATTCAGTCCTCTTTCTAGTACATGTCTGAGAAGAATTTCCCCAAGAACTACGTGTGTTCATTCCATTGCCATTGCCGACACTTTTTATACGTACACTTTTTTCTATATCATTCATAACCAGATGATCAATTAAGAACAAATTTTACACACATTCAATACATAATAAATTGATCTACCTAAAATTCATTGTAATGGCTACCGTAATAAAAATCCGGAAAACTAATTGTTCAACAAACTACTGATTGCTGAAATAATACATTAGTTCATTAATGGGCATAAAACAGATACATTCATGGGCAAAAAGAAGAAGGGTTAAAGGCAAGATGAAGTATAAAATAATTCCAGTGCTTTGGATTGCAAATTCAGAAAATAATTAGAGGCCGATGAATGCTGTTCTTTTTCAGTGCAATGGCGATGTGGTGTGTTGATTTCTTTTCTTTTCTTAATTTTTTAATTTCTCTTAACTAATTGATAAAGATCAGGGGATGTAGCATACTGATTTCTTTTCTTTTTTATAATTTCTTGTAATGAATTGATAAATGATAAGATCAGGTGGGTTAATCATATGTAAGCTAGTAGTAGTGTAGATATGGATTTTATTTTTATGTTTGGCGTGCTAATTATGTGGTGCCAAGAAACAAAAGTGTGCTGAGAATATAATAATTCCCCTCATTTCATTTCATCTCATCAGTCACAGCCCCTCCCCCCCCCCCCAATATTGTTCTATACGTTGCTGCTTTTTCGACATCTGGAACTAACCCAATTTGTAATAAAGACTCTGTACTGTGTAGCATGGAAAATTATGAAGAATAATGTTAAGTACAAACAAGTAAATTATCCATGGCATCTTGATGATGATATTTCCCTTTTTAACAGAAAGCCCCAAAAATCCATGCATTAATAATTAATATATTTCTCCAATACCTTTCTTTCTTTAAACTCAAGCTGTTGTAGTAGTAGCAGTAGTAGGGGTAGCTGCTATTAATTGACTTATCCATAGCCATATGCACAAGTTTTGCTTTTTATTCCCATTCTATGAACACTTGCCTCTCTTTGCTCAAACATCACTTTACAAGGAATTATTACACTGTCGGCCGCTGGATGCATCCATACATTATACACACATACTTGTTTATGGATGTGAGTTATAATGAGAAGTGAATGTGCAGTGGAGATTTATTTAATTGGTATTTGAAATATTTGATTGTAATTAAGTAACTGCCAAATCAGCAAGCAGTGAGATATCATTCATGCATGCAGTATACTATATAGCCTCTTTAATTACAAATAGTTAGTTGCTTTAGATGAAAATCCTGGTCGAGCTAGGAGGGTCCTTGCTGTAATTAGTACACATCTATATACATCCCGACCCTAACAACAAACAATCGCGTTAAACGGTTAATGCATTCATTAGCTAGTCGAGATCCCAAGACCTTGCCCAATCAAAGCTGCTCTTTATTCTTCAATATGAAGTTAACTACTGAAAATGAATGTGAGTGCACACATGTAGAAGAAGAGAGAGCCTACGTACACAACCTAGTAATAGAGTATAATAAAATTGATTAAGGTTTCTTCCACGTTGAATTTGTTTGGGTTTTGCCTGATAAATCCAAAACCAAAAATATTAAAGTAAATGGGTTTCAAGAATAAGAGGAAGTTTGTTCCTTGGATGAACAGCACCAGATTATGACATATATATATATATATATTGCTTTGAATAACTTGTCACCCTCTATTTTGAATTTTGGATCACTTCATGTCTTCATCATATTATAAAAGTCTGATTATAAAAAATTGATCATATTCCACCATATATATACATAGCTAATTATCTATATGCATTTATACACACGTTTAATTAATTTTACACTTACTTGTTTAATTTATTTTTAATTTTTCTTTATGAGCATGACAAGAAAAAGGTGAGTGAATAGGGACAGAATGATTTTTTTACTATTCATAGCTTCCACAATGAAAAATTAAAGGAGTACATATTTTTCGACCTTCATGTATGGTTGGAAGAATATACATCTCTTTTTATTTGCATAGTATGTACTACAAGATGTTGCATAAGACAATATATAAGATTTTAACTTCATCTATTTAATAATTCTCTCCGCTCATTATTATGGTTGAGTTTAAAATTTCAAACATTTACATTTTAATTTGTTTATAATTAAGTAGACTTTTGCACTCGTGGTAGTTGAAATTATAAATAAATACAGTAGTTCAAGAAATTCATGTCACAACTTACAAAAACTGCAATGAACAAGAAAGTCAAGCAAGTGAAAAGCAAATTAGACAAAAAGTAACTAGTAAGTGCAAAAGATTGTTTGAATTAGTTGTCAAAATCCAAGCAATTCAAACTACTGTTCTTACAAACCACAAATTGTGAATTGGCACATTACTCAACTATTATTACTTGTAAAAATTATATAAAACCATTGGGTCCAGAACTAAATTCAGTATCATGTCTTTTCCTTTGCAGACAGTCTGACGATCTTCATCAAGATTTTTGGGCCATAAAAGTGCTATTCATCTAGACATCATGAAACCGTGACACAAAGCATATTATCTACTGTCTTTTTTGACCATCTCACTAAACATTTTGCCGCCCGATGTCCAGCCGAATTCGAGCATCAAATGCTTGGCTGCATTCGAGCACCGACTGTTAATTAACTTGGATGCAGGAGGGGTGTCGAGTACATTGAACTATTCGTGTTATTCGAATCGGCTTACGCAAGTATACAATTAGTACTTGTGCATGGATGGTAAATTAAAGATTAGAATGTTCATATTATAAATAGGGGTATAGAGTTTGAAGGGTTAAAAAAGACGGAGAGTGGATAGAGACGTGGAAGTTTCCTGCATAGATTCACGTGAACCGGCGACTATCACAGCGGCGGTGTGGACTTTTTAATCGGTGATGAGAGAAAAGTAGAAAGGGGAATTAGGAATAGTAATTTTACACTAGAAACTCAATATCCACGAGTACACGTCTCGTTAAATATTGGGATAGATACGGGTGAAATTCTCCGCCTCAAACTCTTATTGGGTCGGGGACGGTTATTGGCCGCCCCGACACAATACCTGGTAATATTTTTGTTATAATTATAAAAATGATTATGGTATAGGAAAAGAGTCCTTGAGGATTTAAACCATTATACCCAAAGTTAAATCAATCTGTCTCGACCACTTTACCCAATGTTTTTTATGTTAAATTTTTAGCTAACTTTAATACATAATTCAAAATTTGAGTTTCTTTAAAATAACTTTAAATTTGGTGTGTCATGTGTAGTTGAATATTTGATGGTTTGAATTTTGACCTATGGTTAAATAATATTGATAATTTAGGTTTGATGTATGATATTTTTGATGGTTTTTTTTTCATGTAGTTTCTGATTTTTTTAAAAAAAAATTATTTAATATTTTCTTAACGGGACAGGTAGTGATTTTTTTTCTCGTACCCTCCCCAAACCTCTCCATCCCGTACCCAAATGAATCCGGTAGGTGCAGGAGTTTCCTTAACGGGGCCGGGGCTGGGGCAGGGAAGGCATACCCTCCCCGTTGCCATTCCTACTTAGTGACGCCCTGGGGATACATAGTTCTAAATTTAGACTGAATATTAAAATATTTGCCAACCAAAACGATCCCCCATTTCCAAACTAATTTTGACATGATTCATGAATAACTCTACTTATTTAGAATGGAGACCAGTTTGTAATTTAGTTGTCATTTCTTTATTGGCTGTTGAATAATTCAATGTTTACATATATCTAGTTGTCATTTCTTTTTATCATTGGCTATTGAATAATTCAATGCTCACATATATTGATGTATCTCCACTCATTCCCAAATGTTCTTCATTTTGCAATTTAGTTGTCATTTCTTTATTGGCTGGCTATTGAATAATTTAATGTTCACATATATTTATGCATTTCTGCTCATTCCCCACTTCTCCCGTCTGCAATTTAGTTGTCATTTCTTTATGGACTGTTAAATAATTCAATGTTCACATATATCTAGTTGTCATTTCCTTTTATTGGTTGTTGACTAATTCAATGTTCACACAATATATATATATATATATATATATTAAGAGAACTAAAAATCAGTACCTTTTATATCGTGATTTTTCTGGCCTTTTTATTTCGTAAATCTTGTGGTAATTATTATTTTTTTAACATAAACTTTTATGAAGGAACTTAGAAAAGATTTCAACCAATGACAATTGAGTTTAGCACCTAAGTTTTAACCGCTTTGTCCCCCCCCTTTTTTTAGGCTTTTTAACTAATAAATTAAAATATTAAATCTGAAATGTCAATTTCAAAACAAACTATAATCCCTCTTAATTCGTTCATTCACCATCTCTGTTGTATGTGTGTTCATAAGTTTAATATTATTTGAATTTTGTTCATGCATTTTACATTTTTTATGATTTTTTTTAGTATTATTAGGATTTTTGAAAATAGGCCGGGTAACACGTATATTTTTATCTACCCAAATCAAACCACATTACCTGTACCCGATTTAAATGGGGGGTTAGTAGAAATGGGGTGTGGTACAGTGGAGGCTTATCCTACTAGAATTTGGCCTATTGTCATTCTTACTGTTGAGATTCCTTTCATTTTAAAATTAACAAAAATGTAATGCCTGTCCCATCTCAGTTTTTGCCCCCAATTTCTAGGTTAATTAGATTTAAAGATTTATTTCCATACTGTATGAGAAACGTCGCTTCTTTCCATAAATACCTCTATATTTGACCTAATTTCAATTGAACCGTATGATATATGAAAATTTAGATTTGGTATAAAATATGGTACCTTTTTGGTAATAACTTAATAATTTAAATGTAAATTATAACACATTTTTCTATTTGAATTATCATCATATTTCATTTTTCTAAAAACTGTACTTAAAAATGTTTATTATGTTATTCGACTCATATTTATCTTTCATAATCTATTATTTGTGTTAGAATCTCTTATATTTTATGACTAACTTTAATTATAGAGATCGATAATTTAAATTTGATAATATTGTACATTTGTAGTTGAACTTACATTTTCGAATGTATTGAATTATAGTAACAATTTTTTCTCATTATTGCATACGTACAAGAGATTAGATGTAAGAATGTAGATTGTCTTCTAAACGATCTTGAACTTCATAATTACTAAGTCCATTGATTTTATTGATTCGATTAATGTATGCTTGTGTTTTTATATTTTATACGGAGATGCAAAGTTATAGATTTATCATGTAACTATCTAATTATATACTTTAACATGTTTGTCTACCCGTGTGATGCAGGGGTAGTTTAACTAGTGTTATCTAATTCCACTGTGGACCAATATTTTTAATCCCATCTTTTGACTAATTATATAAAAGAGTGTTATTATTATTACTAATTTTTTTCACCCGTGCGTTGCAAGTGTAGAGTTATTATGTACATTCGTATCAAAATTGATGTAAGTGTGTTTTTTAGATATCATGTCATAAATAAAATACAATATATCAGTTGCATTGTATAAAATTATAAGTCAATATGCGAAAATTTCAAATCACCACTGGATATTTATTTGTAGTAAAATGCTTGAGTATTGAGCATAATTTTGTTGCATAATTGAGCCTATAATTTTGAGTCTTCTGGAAACACGTCGTGTAAATTCTCACAGTTAGCCTATCTAAAGTTGCAATAATTAATAGTCAAATGATTGAATTACAATCAACTCTTACAACTATGAGTCTAGCATATCACTCATGCGTCGCACGAGAGACTAATTTAAAAAAATCAATAATAATGAACAATAAAATAATAAACAGATACGTGCCATCAGATTTGCATAACAAAATCAGTAAATATACTATTTTGATTTAGTATTTGACGCGTCAAATTAATTTTTTATTAATTAATAATATATTAATAGTTGTCCTCTTATATATTCGATTAATGTTTTACTACATGTTACTTTTAAATCATCTAACTTATTTAATATTATTAGTTAACAGTCTAATAATACTATTAGGTATGTACATACCCGTATTCGCTCGATACCTGTTCAAATAAAAATTTTCATACTCATAAAAGTACTCTAGACATTCCCATTTTAACTGTATAATACCTCGTTTCCTCACATACGTACTCTTTTAACTACGTGATACTTCGTTTTATATTTTATACAAGTATCTATAATATCACATTGTTATTTTAATCTAGCAAATAACAAATATAATCCTTAAAACAGTAGCATGATTTTATAATGACAATTGTTAGAGTCGTAATAATTATAATGATAAATAAAATATTAATATGACAAAATTTTTTATCCAAAGTTGATCTATTAATGGTTATGTCTGAAAATAATTATTGCTCTTTATCTTATATATATTTGAACAAATTTCTAACATTTTAGGATTACCTATAAAATAGGAATATGCTATGGTTCAAATCTTAATTTTCACAGATACTAAGAAAAATGAAATTAATAGTGGTGGAAATGTAAAATTTAATATCATTGAATAGTTTTTAATTTGATTGTACACTTTATATTTTTATTTGATATTTTGTGTATTTTTATTAATTGGTTACTTTCAAATAATTTTTTCTATCAAAACGAAATTTCAAATAAATTTTCACTTTTAGTTATTCCTCGTTGATATTTTGTATTTCTCTGTCAAATATTACGTGTGTGTGTATATATATATATATTATATTACATATTATTTATAGAGGAAAAAATAAGGGTCGTATAATATAATATATAAAGATCTAAATCATATAGTTTTTAGTAAATATGAATCGGCACAACGATGAAACAGTTAAATTTACCAAACATTTAAATTTGCTTTTAGACCTACAAAAATTTTAGCAAAAATGTTTACTAAACACTAAACTGATTCTTCTCATAGCGCTTTTGATCCAGCATAACAGAAGCTGCTTATTAGAGAAGTTCCAACAATACCAAACTAAGCATAAATTCATGTTTAATATTTTACATTTATATCATCTAACTTAATTAATATTATTAGTTAACAATCTAATAATACGTATCGGGTGTGCACATACACGTATTCGCCCGATACTTGTTCACATAAAAATTTTCATACCCAAAAGAAAACACTCTCCCAACATACAATTTTAATCGGATAATACCTCATTTCCTCATATACCTTTTCAATTGGGTGATACTTCGTTTTATTTTGTACAAATACTCATAGTACCATGTTACTATTTTATTAAAGTAAATAACAAATATAGTCCTTAAAAGGCATGATTTTTTAATGACAAGCGTTAGAGGCTTAATAATTTTATTAATAAATAATATATTAATATGACAAAATTTACATCTAAAGTTGATCTATTAATAGTCATGTTTGAAATTAATTATTGCTTTTTATATATATATTTGAGTTATTTAAAATAGAAAGCAATAATTAATTTTATTAGGATGAATTTTTGTTTTAGGTTTGTATAATTTTATTTGCGGAAATCAAGGAAAGATTTGACGAATATTTTTAAACATACTGCTTAACTACATGTTTAATGTTTCATTTTAATTTGCTTTATAAATCATGTAACTTATTCAATATTATTAGTTACCAATTTAACATTGCATATCAAACATGTATCATAATACATGAACCCACTTGATATCGATTCAGATAAAAATTTCATACCCATGAGATTATATCCACTTCACATACTCTTTTAACCATATAATACCTCATTTTATTATGTAATGTCTAACAAATAAATAATAAAATCATTAAAAAACATTTCATAGTTTCAAAATAATTATTTTTACCATGATATATGTATCCGCTCAATATCTATTCATATAAAAAATTACGTTGTACATATAAGAATATCTAAATTACGAACATAAATTAGGAATATATATATATAAGATTTTGTTGTTCAATTAGACGAAGATTATGGTGTTATTCAAAAGGTATTATAAAAAAATCTGATAAGATTGTGTTGTGGATTTTAGAATGTGAGGAATTTTTGGTAGAATTGAGTTCTAACCAAAGAAAAGAATTTGAATATTTCCATAGAAAGGGATAAGGGAGGGAGATGTGTTAGTTAAGAAAATATTAAATAGAATACAACAAAAATGGGCTGTAAGGATTTTAATTATATAATAATAGGAGAGATAAAAATTTTACATACTACAACTTACTCATTTTTGTAAACTTGAATAGAGCGATGCAAATTTATGATGTTCTTTTCAATTGGGCTAATCAATATTAGAGGAAATTAATTGTAATAAGTGAAGGAAATTTTTATTTTCGATTCTTATAGACTTTTATTATAAAAATTAAAATAGATTAATTAGGGTTTTTCTTGTGCATGTAGGGAGAAGAAGATAGGAGGGGAAGAACATTTATAATTGTTAAGAATGAGACGAAATTTTGATTATTTTAGTATATTTGAAAAACTAGTGCAATTAATAAAAAAAGTAGTGTCAATATAATTAGCCTTTAAGTATATATGTAGTTAATAATAATATTCTTTTGAGTGAGAACATGCGAGAATAGTAATATATAAATGAAAATTATTAACAAATAAAAAAGTTGGTATAATAGTTTAAAAGCTTGCTACTCTTAACATGTAAGTCACAAGTTCAATCATTCACTATTACATTTGTAACAATTTTTTAATTAAAAGGGACAGCCAAGGTGGTATGATATTATAAGTAATTGTGTCAGATAGAGTTTTAGGAGGGAAACATTTTCTAATTACGACAGATGAAATTGTAATTGTGCCAGAAAACTTTTGTATTATATATGATATATGATGATATGATATGATATGATTTTTTTAATAAATAAACCCCCCCTCCCGGCGAAAGAGTTGGAATTGTATTATCGTCCAAAAGCTTACAGCACTAGTACGAGATGTGTGCATTTATTATAGTGTCAATTTCGTATACATTTGTATAATCTTGTAATTGTCTAACAAGTAATATAAGTTGAAGGACATCCTTAATTTTCTTGGGTGTTATGCCCGAAGAATATTAACTAATTTTTTATCTATGGTCTATGGCCTTCCAGGTGCGTTACGGATATATTTGAGTGGTAGAAATGCTAAATTTAAAGACCCTATATAGGGTATTGAACCGCTCTGTGTATAGATATTAATTATGTATATGAATCCTCTCTTCAATTGCTTAAAATTTTAGGAAATATATTTAGTTAACTCGAGTCAGAAAAAACACTTAATTTGCAATTTTACTGATTTCTATTTGTGAAAATTGTATGAATGCCAAAACTTTGATTGATTGTAACGTCTACGGTTCTTCGTTGTAAGGCTATTGAACAAATTAAACAGTTTTCAGGTGGCGCCACAGTGCAAGAAGTAGTTGTGGCGGGCAACGCCACTCCCGCCCCCCAAAAAAGCTTTTAATAACTGAACAAAGTTTACTAGTTTTTTTCCTTTCTTTCTTTCCTTTTTTTTTTTGTAATTGTGTTTGATTGTGCTTTAGAAATGTTTAAGATTATTTTTTTATGAGTTTTTCATTGACATGCAAAACTATATATATTTATGGACAACATAAATATCCAAACTAGTCCTACCTTGGGTTGTCTAGTTGTGAGTGTCATGTGGTAGGATGAAATGTATATATCCCCACCTACATTTTTTATATTTTCAACATTAATATTATTCACATTCTAAATAGTAAAATAGAAAGAATTGACAGTGAACGCTTGATCAAGGATTGAGGCAGGGAGCCTGTCTTGATCATCTCCACCTGTTGTTAATGCGAATAACATGTATCTTAATGAAACAATGAGAGAGATATATATATATATATATATTCGAACTTTTACTCTTGTCACATTAACATTTGTTATCCGAAAAGAACAGATTAATTAAGGGTTAATTGATTAGAAAGGTGTTAAGATTACAAAGAACAAGAATTAGGTGCAAAGATGAACCTTGATTTCTGGGATGTTGACAGTTAAGGTAAACAATCTAATACAGTAATTAATTAATGACCATCATTAGCTTTTAATGGATCTCACTTAATTAATTCAATTTACTTTTTCAAACAATAATCCAAATTACATAGTATATACTAGTATACTGTTTGAACAGTATTTGACCGTAAGATCAATTGCATGTGGAAAAAGAACAGAAGGAATAAGGAGAATTGGAGAAGAAAATGGAGAGAGTGTCATATAGAACAAAGAAGAGTGTGACTGACATGAGAGACAATAATTAGCCTTTTTGCCGCTATATATGGTAGAAAGCCTCCCTTAGTAATTAGTTAATAATCAATAGGAAACAAGTTAATTATGTCAAACTAATTGCATAAAATGAATAAATAAATAGTATCTAATTAATTAGAGAAGAATTAAGTGATTATATATATTATATATGATGGGGTCGTCATTAGATTATCGATTTGCACTTGTCGGCCGGCAAATTGCATATATAACAATTAATGATTCGTGCTTTCATCAAACAAGATTAAGGAAATAATTAATAATTATAATCATAATATATATTAAGAATATATAATATAACGTCGTATTGTACGTGCCGTTGGCAGTTGTTTGCGATCCAACTACTCGATAACGAGGATTGGGTTAAGGCCAAATTGGAGTGCTAGGAACAAAAAGTTGGCCCCAGGAAGACTTGGAATAAAGCTGGATCCCACAAATAGGTTTCATCATTAGCTACGGAAAGTTTGTTGTCCTTTTTCCCGCACATTTTGCGTTTTGGTCCGCTTTGCTGTCTTGTTACTTATAAGAAGAACATTTACATACAATATTGAGGAGGTCAAAATTTTAGTGAAACACAAACATAGATTGCTTTTGAATTAAACCTTTCTTCCACCAATGATTTTTTCACAATTCTAGTGATGGGAAGACTAATGACCCCGCGTCTAGAATTACTTTTGGCATGTTAAATTCAGAGAAAGTATGTTACGATGAAAAAAGTTTTATTACAAGAGAAATCACCACTTATTGACATTGTAAAAAATGCTCACTACTAATGATACTTTGCCAAGTATATTCAATTAGCTAAAAGTATTTAAAATATGTGAGATGCTTGTTGACATATCACCAGAGGTAAATATTTTTTACCAATGTAGCATATGCGTAGTTGTTATTTGCCCTAGTTTAATGTATGGTGTGGGATAGTCTTATACTCACAGGAGAGGGAGAGAGAGAGAGCGGTCCAACTATGGAGAGAGTCACTCTCCCTTAAAGAGAGCCTCGATCCCTCAACACCTAATCATAGGCAGCCACATAGCGATTTCACTCTCCTTAAGGGAGAGTGACTCTCTCCTTAGAAAATTCAGAGAGAGAGGGAGGGGCCGGCCCGGGGGGAGAGAGTGAGTGAGTGTGTTCGTGTGCATGTTTTATTTTCTTTTTTTGTTTTTTTTTTGGGTGGTGGGGTTCTTTGGAGGTTGTTACGTCTAAAGGTATTTAAAATATTTGAGACATTTGATAATGTATCACTAGAGGTGAATATTTTTTTACAATGAAGCATTTGTGTAATTGTTATTTGTACGATAGTCTTACACCCACAGGAGAGGGAAATAGCGGGCGGGCGGGAGAGAGAGAGAATGTATGTCTGCGCGCGCACGTCTTTTTTTTTTTTTTTTGGTGGGAGGTTGCTTCGTAGAAGTAAGTAATTAACACCAAGAATTAATGATGTGAAAATTTAGGGTTGATTACATGATTTATAATAATTTTAGGGGGACACAAAAATCTAATATAAAAAGTGACATTATAGATGTGTCATAATTTTATTAGATGATGAAAAAATATCCTTATGATAACCATTCAATAAATCTATGCCAACTAAGAATGTTAATTTTTATATCACCTTTTCATGTCTCCTTAAAATTACTTCATGATTTAATATTGTTGAGGGGAAGAACTTGAGGATTAAAAGGGATTGTTATTAGGAAAAAAAGCGTAGAGAAGAAAAAATGGAAATGAATCCGGCGTCAATCTTGGTCCTCCATTCTTGTAGCATGTGGGTCCCAAGAAGCCCACCTCCTCCTCTCTTTTCCTTCCTTTTGCAGTTGGTTTTAGTTCAAATACTACTGAGTACTGATATACATCATCTCCATTCCTTTCCCTCTATATATATAGCCACCCATTTTCTTCCCCAACAGCTTCACTACCAATTCCTCTCCTCTCTCTTTCTCTCTCTCTCTCTCTCTCTCTCTCACAGCACCTACAGAGGAGAGAGACGTATGGCTCCAGTATCAGCAGGGGAGAAGAATGTGGTTGTTTCGAAGATAAAACTCGAAAAAATGCTGAGTATGAAAGGTGGCAAAGGAGACGCCAGTTATGTCAACAACTCTCAGGCTCAGGTAATTTTTCATAATTTCTTTATTATTATAATAAAACCAATTTCTGCAGCCTCTTTATTTAATTAGTTCTCTTGTTTAATCAATTTCTCACTCTGTGCAAGAGTACCTATATATAATATGGTTTCTAATTCTTAGTCTCTGCTCCAGTTCATTAATTTAAGGTGTTAGTTATCAATTTTAACATGTTACATATGCATGTTCATTTATTTTTTCTATCAATGTTCCTAAGACAAAGTTTTGGAAGCCTTTTTATTTTTCTGGAAAATATCTCGGCTTGAAAATTAAAGACCGAGGTATGTTTTATTAATAACCGCCCCAGACCAAGGGCGGGATATCATTTTTAGGGACTTACGTTATATCTCTTCTTGTTTTAATTTTGAATCTTGAATATTTATCTTTTGTTCTGGATGTAATTTATACACACACACACACACAAAAATTGTCCTTTATTTTGTACATCCAGTTTTTTATCTTAAAAACTTAACACTCAAACAATCAAATGTTTTTCAATTTTTCTGTACCAATATATATATATATATATATATTCTTTTTGAAATATATATCAAAGTAATTACAAGTTTTTGCATAGGGTGCACCTTGCCAAATCAAAAATTTTAGTTTCTTCGGAATTACTATGGTCCTTGATATATATGGCACATATGATAAACTTAATTACCAACTACCTCCCTACATCAACGTGAATTCATATTTTTGCAAAAAAATACCTTTTTTCCCCCTGAAAGGGCAGAGATATACCAATTAAGTGCACATATATATATGTGTGTGTGTGCGCGCTCATTTGCAAACTTATTTTAATGAGAGAGGGGGAGGGGGGGCGAGTTGAATGAAGGAAATTTGTGTAGTAAGAAATATTTGAATGTGATTAATTTGAGCAATTTTTATTTAAAAGTAAAATGGGTTTACAAATAGAGATATATATGTGTGTGTGTCTATATATATATATATATATATATATATAGTCAAATTAAAGTATCAATGCCCCGTTCAGTGGATTGCAAAGACTTTTTATCCTTTGTATGATCATTTAATTCCACGGGCATGTGTACCACACAAGCTCTACTAATTAATAATAATACTCTCTCTATCCCATAAAAATAGTCTCTTACTTATTTCCACATAGATTAAGAAAGTTTAATTAATATTCTTGAAAATTTAGAGCTTAAAAATATTTTTCCAAATATACCAATCTATTTAATTATTATTCCATGTTAGTAATTCTTATTTCTTGATAAAAGGCCACATTAAGTAGGGGCATAAAAAAAATCTAAGAAATTAACTAAAGAGAGAATAGTATAATTTGGGATGCATGAAAAAAAATAGCAGACTATTTCCATGGGATAAATAAAGGGCTTAATAACAATAATAATCTAAAAGGGGTTATATATAAATTTAAATTCTACAAAGATATTATTGTCATAAATTACCAAAAAAGAAGAAAATAATTCCTTGGAAAAGATTATCAAAAAAGAAGGAAATATAACTTACCAAAAGGAAATTCAGGAAATCTGTCATAAATTTTATTTTATCTCTTTGCATTAAGGTCATAAATTTCATCCCTATGATTAAGTTGCATTCATTCATTATTACTCTATCCGTCTCAAAAAGGTAGTCCACTTACTATATTAAACATGCATTTAATGTTTCATTTACATATATGCCCTTAATTAATTATTGTTATTCAATTACCTATACATTGAAAATATTTCAAATAATTAATGACACAAGGGTATATATGGAAAAATAAGGTAAAATTAAATGTTTTAACCACATTACTTACTAATCCTTAATCTACGTAAAATTACCTACCGAACTATCTTTGTGGGACAGAGGGAGTATAAAAGAACAAAATACACATTGAAAAAGTATACGTAGAATTTAAAGGCTATGAGGTGATAGTAATAAATCCGGTTGTTGCTATATATCTCTTCCCCTTATATATAAACCAGTTGTTGTTGATACCTTCTCCATCGGTGAGTGAAAACGAGAAACAGAGACCCAGAAAAAAGGTGAAAGACGACTATTGTAATACAAATATGAATCTTGAAAGGCTGCTTAGCATGAAAGGTGGCAAAGGAGAAGCTAGCTATGTCAATAACTCTCAGGCTCAGGTTTAAATTTCCCCCAAATTTTATTCTGTGTTTTCTGATTTTATTACTTAATTATTATTATTTTAATTTGTTGAAGGTAGAAGGTTTTTTTTTTTTTTTTTTTGGTTCTTTTCCTTACAAATCCATCAAAATCAAGTCAATGTTTTTGATCGAGTTTTCAATATTTATGGTGGAACTGTCTACAAATCTCAGCTTCATATAAAAAAAAATTGAGTTTTGATCAAATGCATATATATAGAATTATTTGTGTTGTTGTTGGAAAATTAAGTTCAGAACGGGTTCTCAACTTTAATTTTGGTAGAGTTTAATCGATGATTAAGCTCTTAGGGGTTTTTAATATAGGATTCAAAAGAATTTCCATCAAACTCATAATGAATTAGAATTGATAGAGTTTGGTAGTGTACCTAGATTAATTTATAGACACACAGGCACACACGGAAAAAATTTTGATACTCCAGAATTTGTTAAAATTAACGAGTAACTATAGTATCCTTTGTTTTAATACAAATTATATTATATTATATTATATTATATTATATTATATTATATTATATTATATTATATTATATTATATTATATTATATTATATTATTTGTTTCTTTCATTAATTAATTATGACCCATATATGTCATGCTTCTCTTTCAAATTTTTATCTAAATTGGAGATAATCTCCACTCTCAATAAATTGACATTTTCTTATTGAATTGATATGAATATTAAATGAAGGAATATTGTTTTCCCATATACTAGAGACAAATTTCTAGTCTAAATAAATAGAATTACTCTTTTTGATTTATATGTAGGCTCAACACGCTCGATCAATGCTTCACCTTCTAAGAGAAACCCTAGACATAGTACAGTTGAACTCCCCAGAACTCCCATTTGTTGTGGCAGACTTGGGATGTTCATGCGGGAGCAACACTATATACATGATTGATGTCATCATCAAACACATTACAAAGCGGTATGAGGCTGCCGGATACGACCAGCCACCAGAGTTCTCGGCCTTCTTCTCCGATCTTCCTTCCAATGACTTCAACACTCTCTTTCAGCTCCTCCCGCCGTATGGTGGCGGTAGCATGGAGGAATGCTTAGCTTCTGACAGCCACCGGTCTTACTTTGCCGCCGGAGTACCGGGGACATTTTACCGGAGGCTGTTTCCGGCAAAATCTGTTGATGTTTTCTACTCTGCATTTTCTTTGCACTGGCTCTCTCAGGTTAATCACATTATTATTTTCATTTTTTTTAATTTATTTCCACATTATTCTTGATGTTAATAAAGTATAAATTAGTGTGCTTTATTTCCGTTAATGATGTTTGACTTTTGGTCTTCTTAATTTGTACCGAGGATGATTTGCTTATCCATGCATAGTTTAAATGCAAAAAATTCCCAACATTTCATTAACTTTTCTTAATTTGAGAATTAGGTCAAAAAGTTATAAAACATGATCATGATGATTTCTGGGAAGTTTGATCAAAATAACTTTTTAGATTGACGGGTGATCTCCGCAAACTGTGTTTAGTGAATTAAGTAATCTAAAAGTAAGCTTAAAATTTACTTTTAAGAACAACTTGACAACATTAAGCAATTTTTGACATTTCAGGTTCCAGATGTTGTGCTGAATAAGAGAATGACCGCATACAATAGAGGAAAAATATTCATCCATGGTGCAAATGAGAGCACGGCCAATGCTTACAAGAAGCAATTTCAGAGAGATTTAGCAGGGTTTTTAAGATCAAGATCAAAAGAAATGAAGAGAGGAGGATCCATGTTCTTGGTTTGCTTGGGAAGGACCTCTTCGGACCCCACAGACCAAGGTGGGGCCGGACTTCTCTTTGGGACCCATTTTGAAGATGCTTGGGATGATCTTGTTCGAGAGGTAATCATATTATCTTATCTATTTACCCTTCGATTCAAAATTGATAAGTGTCCTTCCTTGTTACTAGAGAGGTCCAACTCCAACATAAAATGACCACATGATAAGCATAGTTCAATGAAACTAGAAAAGACATTTTGTTGGGCTGTGACCACATATATTGCCAACCGAATCACAAAAAAATGTCTTGTAGTACAGTATGGAAAGTTTAAGACATGATTGAAATGTGGGCACATATATAACAATCTATCAAACATTGTGACTTACCATGATTAATTCTTGTCGTATTGGATGCTACATTTTGAATGAGACTTCACCAATTTGTCACTGGCTAACATCATAACCAGCATCAGGCGGGGGACAAGTTTGATTTTTAACTAAAATTTTATCTTATTATAACTTCGATGGATATATTTTACAGGGCCTAATTACTGGTGAGAAAAGGGACAATTTCAATATTCCTGTCTATGCACCAAGTCTGCATGACTTCAAGGAGGTTGTTGAAGCCGATGGTTCGTTTGTCATTAACAAGCTCGATGTTTTCAGAGGAGGAAGCCCTCTCGTGGTTAACCAGCCAGACGATGCAGCTGAGGTTGGTCGTGCATTGGCCAATAGTTGCCGGAGCGTTAGTGGGGTCCTTGTTGATGCCCACATAGGCGAACAACTAAGTGAGGAACTGTTCTGTCGAGTCGAGCGGCGAGCCTCAAGCCAAGCTAAAGAGCTACTAGAGCAGCTACAGTTCTTCCACATTGTTGCATCTCTTTCTCTTGCTTAGTGGAATGCATAAAGGAAGAGTACATGGTCTGTCTAGCTACTCTTTTTGGTGCTCTAATTATGTGTGCTACTTAGACTGATATATAGTCACCTTTTATTATTATGGTATATGGATAGTCTTCTATCTTGTTTCTCTCTTGTAAAAATCATTTAATCTCTGGACATCCAAAAGTTGTTTTTCTGAATCTTTCTTCCATAGGGCAATTGAACTATTGCCTCTAACTTGCTGCAAAATAACAAATAATCCTTACTATGGCCATTCTCCTACAAGCTGATTGACACAATAAAATATTTTTCGTAACTTATTAGTATGATACTATAGTTGCCCAGTTATCTTTGAAATGAAATGGTACATATGTATGTATCTAAGCTTTTCCAAAAGGAAAATTTGTGAAAGTGTCTAATTAAATCAATTTTGTCAAGGCCCAAATAATAATAATAATAATAATAATAATAATAAATAAATAAATAAATAAATAAATAAATATTTACTTTTGAAAAAGTTTTACCTGGTAGAAAAGTGTTTGACTATGGGACAGGAAAGTCAAGTATTTGGACATATTACTTTCAAGAGTTCCAAATCCATTGAATGGATTAGTTAAATCTGGGGATATAGGTACTTTAAACTTAACTCTCTTTTGAAGACTTGTATACATTTTCTTTTTCCAATTGCGTTCAGCAAGATAGTCCCTTTTTCGCCCCTTTCTAGAGTTCGTTTTCAGGTTTTCAATATATCATATATTTGCTTATTCTTCAAATCATAGTTTTAGAAACAAATTATGTTTGTTTTCAGTTTTCCAATATATTGTATACTTGCATTTTTTTTTTTTAAAACATAGTTTTAGAAACAAAAAGTTTTGCCAGAAAGGTACTCAAAATGAAATTTTGTAACTTAGAGTATTTTCAGCAATAAAAACTGAAAAACACTCAAAATAGGGAAAGCAAAACAAATTACTAGATGAAACCATATAATAATAACAACAACTACTACTACTAAAGTAATCTCATGTTGAGTACATATGCGAAACCATATTAGAAAACTATCAGTCCAAAACAAATTGCTAGATGAAAGAAGGGGCGTAGCCAGGAAATTATAGAAGGCGGAGCCGGATCGAAGAATAAATTAAAAAAGTCATTCTCAGGTTAGGCTTGATTTATTACTGCATATGTGTGTTTTTCTGAGAGAGAAACGGTGGGGGATTAGGGTTGGCATTTTATACGATGAAGATTAGTGTCTACATGAGGAACAAAAAAATGTCAAAGATTGGTATTCGGTGAAACTGAGAATTAAAAAGATCCAAGCTTGTCATGAGTGTAGATTTTGGAGAATTAGAGATGAAAATCAGATAAGAGCACAGGGAGATACTGAGAGATAACCCAAAGGAGAGATTGTGAAACTTTGAAACTTCAATTATGCAATCCCACATCGAAAATTGATGTTAAACGAATTCGGGGTATGGTGTATAAAATGGCCAATTCACACGGGAGAAATTCTAAGAAGAAGAGGCCTCCTACACACATGGCCCCCTGTTATTGGGTGATCAAGGCGGCCTGCGCTTTGATCCCCCAATAACAGGGGGCCATATGGCAGGAGGCCTCTCTGTAAGGGAGAGACCTCTTCTCCATAGGCGGACCGATTCACACGGTATTCAAGCTTAGGGAATTGGGTTGTGTGGGCCGACTTTCAATTATAGTCCCTTGAGCCCAAGATAAAATACCTCAAGCCCAAAAAAGTTAAAAACTTTTTGTCCTTCAAACCCCTAGGCCCTCCTCCGGCTCCGTGTGCCCTGGATGAAAGAATAGCATTTGCTAAAGATGATGGGCTATCATATTCTATTTTTGGGATATATGATAACAAGAACCATACCTAGCTCCGCCGCTGGATGAAAGAATAGGATTTGCTAAAGATGATGGGCTATCATATTCTATTTTCGAGATATATGATAACAAGAACCACACCTGCTGCTAATTAGGAGTTGACAAACCTTTCTAATTAAGGGAGTAATGGGTGCTTTCGCTTCTTCATGGATAATATTTGGACCACCCTCAAGTCATCACACTCAATTCTACCAATCTCATGGTTGTGGGTACTTGCAAATCTTAGCCCTTTACGAAGTGCCATATATAGCCTCCGTAAACTCTGGGGTAGCACTATCATGCTGTCGATCCATAAAAGCTCCAACTACCACACCCTGTGCCATAGCCTTTACCACTAGAGTTCTTGCTAAACATTAGGTGGTAATTAACCACTTGATATTCCATCTCCGGACTTGAATAGCAAGAATGTGTCGTCAATTGCTTGGAGAATATGGGTGTTTGGGAAATACTTCTCCTTCAACATTTTCCCTGCAGCCATAGTATCCAATGACCGGTTATTGTATCAATTTCCATATTTGTCTTGCAAGGAGGCTTCGATTAAACACTTTTATGTCTCTAAAGCCCATCCTTTTGACATCCTTTGATTGCCACATCAAACCCCAATTGATCTAGGCCATTTGTGACTTGACTCGTTATATAACACTACTAAAAAATGGCCCATCAGCGATGGAAATTTTCCGACGGATATGCACAACTGTTAGAAGTTTCCAACAGAACCGTCGGTGATTTCAGACAGAAAGAAAATTGTTGGAAATTTCTGACGGACTTCCGTTCCGTCAGCAATTTCTGGCGAACGTTGTTAACCGTCAATTTCCAAAGGCATCAAGTAGGTTGTCGGAAAAATTCCAACATAAATCATGTGTCATCTGAAATTTCCGACAACAAAAGAAGACGTCAGAAATTTCCAACGGACAAGTCCATCTGTCAGAAATTTCCGACTGCTTATTTGTTCCATTGCAATTTTCTAATGGAACCATAAGAAATATGTGACCGAACTTTCCGATGAAATATTTTCCATCGCAAACATGCTTCTTAAAATATTTTAATCCTCCTTTGTAATTTCTTCAAATTTTTCCTTCTTTATAACATACAAATATTGTTAGTTAAAACTTTCTTCAATAAATATAAAGATAATTTTTTAATTTCCCTTTCCTCCCCATGCCCCCTTAAAATACTTTAATATTGACAATGTTCTATAATAAAATGTATAGACGGCCAACGATATATTAGATATGTTAACATATATATATATATATTATATATGTATATATAATAGAAATTAAATTTGTTGCAAATTTAAAAATGTTATGAACAATTAAAAGTGTTATTAACAGAAGTAAACATCAAACATAGAATCTCAATCTGCACACAGACTCCCCAACTATTGTTAGACACATGTGCGGCATGTGTGCACACAGACTCATTTCAGTGCTCTGTTCGCACATGGTTGTACAATTGTCTTTATATAAAATCTATGCACTCAAGTAATGTTCGGCAATCCATTAGTAAGAAATATAATATGAAATAAATTTTTTAATGGTAATGTGATTCATCCAATGAAAAAAATATATAAAACAACAACTTTAATCATCAACGAAGATTCTATTTGGTTGTTTGGTGGTTAATAAAACTGTGGTTGTAAATAAAAATTCTTTATTAATTATTGGTTTTTTAAAACAAAAAAAAACATTAAATCACATTTTTATTAATAGAACAAAAATAAAAGAATTTAATAGCCCACCTTTTTATTTTTTAGTTTTAATTAACAATGAATATAATAATATAGAAAACCAGTGTAAAAAAATATTACATTAATTGAGGCTGGCAAATAAATTTAGAATATAAATGACATCTATTTATATAACAAAATGTTGGGAATTAAACATTGGGCTTTTTTATTTAAATAAACTATTTGTTATAAAATAGATGTCATTTGTATTCTAAATTTATTTTCCTGTATCAATTAATGTATTATTTTTTTACACTAGTTTTCTACATTATTATATTCATTGTTAATTAAAACTAAAAAACAAAAAAGACAGTCTATTAAATTCTTTTATTTTTGTTCTATTAATAAAAATGTGATTTAATGTGATCTTTTTTTGTCTTAAAAAAAACCAATAATTAATAAAGAATTTTTATTTGCAACACATCTGTTTTATTAATTAACATTAAACAATTTATTTCATATTATATTTTTTATTGATAGATTGCCAAACATTACTTGAGTGCATAGATTTGATATAAAGACAATTGTAGAATGATGTACGAATGGAGCACGGAAATGAGTCGGTGCGCACACATGCTGCACATGTGTCTAGCAATAGTTGGGAGTCTGTGTAGATTGAGATTTCATGTTTGATGTTTACTTGTGTTAATAGCACTTTTAATTGTTCATAATACTTTTAAATTTAGAATAAATTTTTTATTTTCTATTATATATACATATATATAGGTTAACATAGCTAATATATCTTTGGCAGTCTATATATTTTATTATAGAACATGGAGCATATTAAAATATTGTTTTTTATACTAAAGGGGCATGGGGAGGGGAGGGAAATTAAAAAAAAAAATTATCTTTAAATTTATTAAAAAAGTTTTAACTAACAATAATAAATTATAAAGAACGAAAAATTTCAAGAAATTACAAAGGAGGATTAAAATATTTTTAAGAAGCATATTTGCGACGGAAAGTGTTCAGTCGGAAAGTTCGGTCACAAATTTCCAATAGTTTCGTCGGAAATTTCCAATGGAACAATAAAGCCGTCGGAAATTTCCGAAGGAACAATAAAGCCGTCAAAAATTTCCGACGGATGGACTTCTCCTTTGGAAATTTCTGACGGCTTCTTCTGTTGTTGGAAATTTCTGGCAACGCATGATTTCCGTTGGAAATTTTCCGACGACATACTTGATGACGTTGGAATTTTCCGACGGATAACAACTTTCATCGGAAGTTACTGACAGTTCGGTCTAAAATTTCTGACGGAGGTGCATCTGTTGGAAAATTTCCGTTGCTGATGGGCCATTTTTTATAGTAAGGATCTAATATCATTACACAGTTTATAGGAAACCTAAACATCCTCATGACATATATACATATATATATATATGTCAGTATGGCTTGTATAACCGTCTTCAACATGATCTCTCTCTTCCTGCCATGAGAAAAGTCCTTTGTTCCAACTTATTGTTTTCCATACCTCGTTGACTCTTAGGTACTGTTTGATTACAAGTACAGAAAGAAAATAAATTCTAGTTAATTGAATTCCGCCCTAGAGTTAACTTTCATAAGAAATGTCAATTACACGTGTTTCCACCTAGAAATAGTTATTATTTTCCATCTTTTATTATTTGATAGTCATTATATTACTAATTTTCATAGAAATTATCATGTTTTATATATAAATTGTACTTTTTTTCATGTATTTTTTTATTTGCCAAATTTTTTCATTTGTCAATGTTATGTGAGCTCCAATTTTAAGCTCAATATATGTTTATATTTGAGATGAAACTAAACCACAATGAATAAAAGAAAAAATGATAACTAATGAACAAATATAACGCTCATCAAACTTTCGTCCTGCATGATTTTCTTTCATAGACAATAGTGACATGATAAGCATGTTTAAGGATGGTTTATGCATATATGGTACATAGAGTGAGGCTTTCTAATGATTACGGTCCCATCAAATGATTTACTCATGATTCAGTGAATAATTTTAACGCAAACAACTGTATCAGTAATGCACTTAATAAGTAAATAGAAGCTTATATCAAAAAAAAAAGAAATTGCATGAAATTTGGTAAGTAGTTTGTGCATGAATATGAAGGTAAAACAAAAAAGTTATAGACTCCAAGAACGATTTATTATTAGAAATTTTGAAATGACCATAATTGACATTGGCAAGAGTGAGGATTCCCGAAAACCCGAACCCGATGGAGACCCGCCCCGATTGGAAACGGGGCGGGGACGGGGCACAAAGTTGTGCCCCGAATTGCTAACGGGGCGGGGACGGGTTTTGGTTCCCCCGCCCCGACCCCGCCCCGAAACTTGTATTTTTTATTTTTTTTTTAAAAAAAACTTTGTATAACATCATTAGGTCTCAATAAATTATTATTTATATGAAAATTACTTAATTATTATTTATTAATTAGGTCTCAAACATTATTATTTTAAGAGTCAATTGACACTTTTTTATACACATTATATCCCGGCTTCATTTTATTTCGCTTTCGATGTGGGATTCCATTTGCCTTTACACTACATCAAAATTGGAAGGCATCCCACATCGGATTTATAAAAAAGTAAAATAAGGCCAACTTATTATAAAAGTTGATGCTTATTACAAATGTGCATTGGGCTAATGGGTCGTGTCTTACGCATGACCTAAGTAATTTCTTTATACATTTTAAGTTGATTGGCCCATTTTAATACACAATATTCTAGTTTTGTTTCACTTCACTTTCAATGTGGGATTCCATTTGCCTTAACATCAACATGAGAAGGCATCCCACATTGGAAGTATAGGAAAGTAGAATGAGGCCAATTTATTATAAAAGTTGATACTTGTGATATACATTTCTTGAAGTAATGGGCATTGTCTTGTGCATGGCCTAAATAATTTTCTTATATATGTGCCTTCTTGGGCTAATATTTCGGGTGCATGTATTTTAAATTAAAAAAATATATATATTTCGGGTTAAGAGTCGGGGATTTTCCATTCCCCGACCCGCCCCGCCCCGATTCAATCGGGGATCGGGGCGGGGACGGGGCGGGGAAAAAAAAATCGGGGCGGGGTCGGGAGAAGCCAAACCCGACCCCGACCCGCCCCGTTGCCATCCCTAAGTGAGAGATCGGGTATGGCAGAAGTTAATTACAAGCATGGAGGGAAAACTTTTCTTAGTGGAGGGGGGCTGAGAAATTCTCATTAAAGAAGTGGCCCAAGCTATCCCTACCTATGCTATGAGTGTGTTCTGAATCCCGCAGTTATGGGATGAATTATCACAGGTCTTGGTGTCCTTTTGGTGGGGGCGGGGGGGGGGGGAACGATGGAAAAAACAAAATTCACCGGGTGAAATGGGAAAACTTACGTCAATTTAAATTTTTCAGAGGTATGCATTTTCAGAATTTATCTTGCTTCAATCAATTGTTACTAGCTAAACAGGCTTTAAGGCTTCTTATGAATCCTAGCTCAATTGGTGGCCAAATTGTAAAGGAGAAATATTTTCCCCAATGTCCATTCTTATATGCCGAAGTGAAGGGGGACAGCTTGTATCTGTGGAAGAGTCTTCTATAGGGCAGGCGTGTTGGTAACAGTAAAGTGTCACTATATTCTCATCTCCGTGGCTTCCTCAGCCTTTCTCATTCATGCCCATTACTCCTTCCCATGGTGATTACCTCTATAAAGTCTCTGATAGTCTTTTACCGATGGAGAGTGGAACTGGCCTATTATTAATCAAAGATTCCTTGCTCCATATCAGAAGGCAATTTCGTCACTGCCTGTGGGCTGCGCCAATATCCCAGATACGCTCATGTGGCATTTTGAGAAGAAAGGAGGATATGGGGTACCCCAATATGGGGTACCATCTAGCATTCTCTCTTGCAAAATCTGATCCACAACCTTGTGTTAATCCTTTATTGCTCTAGTGGAAGTTCATTTGGATCCTTAAAATTCCAAGTGAGATTAAATTT